>VSDK01019554.1:156855-170417 GCA_009767595.1 Symbiodinium kawagutii | reverse complement strand
CGCAGAGGGTTGCACGAGCGAAATCAAAATTTGCACCGCGCGCAGGCGAGACACAAAAAAGCAGAGGTATGAAAGGCACCTGAAGTCTCCATTACATTGCGATTTGCGATTTCAAGCGTTTATGTTGCAAAATGCTGCGCCTGCCACGAAAAAGTGATCCCGAGGCATACGAAGTCCTGCACCTGTCACGAAAAATGATCTCGACATGGCAGATGCAAAAATGACGACAGTCTCACGAAACGAGCATTTCGAGGTCACCAAAAGAAGGCTCAAGATCACGAAATGCTGCGCCTGTCACGAAAAAGTCGATGTTTTCGGACGCGCTCATTTTGTGTGCGCCTGCCAACGTTTTTGCAACGTCGCAAAATCGACGACAGTTACACGTTTTGTGAAACAGCGCGAATTCCTTGCGCCTGCCACAGATTCCTAATGCCCAAGAGGGACAAAAGTGAGCTTTCCCTTGCGCCTGCCACGTAAAATGCACATTGATCAAAAAATGGACACGGCACGCAGGCGAGAACGCAGCTCCGGAAGAGAGGTGTCGCGTAACCACGTTTCGTGCGAGGCTTCTGTCGAAAACGGAAGATGGGCGAACGTTTTTGACGAAAGGGTACACGAATTAGCCGCACGCGAGCCAGCACACCTGGATCTACACCAGGACCTTTTCTACTACCGTAAGAACCCCTATAGTGCACACACTGTTTGGGGAATTATCAAATATCAAGAACAAAATAAGTCAAACAAATAGTTGCTACATCCCTTGTTCCCTCTATTTATCTTTATTGTTCTGCTACACCTGCATTGACTGTGACTCATCGTGCAAAGAAGAATTATATGGCAATTGTATGCAAATCTCCCTGCTCTTGTTGCTCCCAATTGGTACAGTAATCTTAAAAAATGGCTCGCCCACTTATCCATATCTACAACCCATATTCATCCATATTCATCCACAATTGATCCATATCTACTATGTATATCTATGTATTATACCACTCTAGTTCACCACGTTGAGTCTCTCACCGATGCCGAGATGCCCGTGGTCAAAAGAGCGGCAAAGGCCCCGACGGTGCCCGCGATGCTCTCAACACCCACGCCTTGCCCGGGGCCACACCACCGATGTCCAGGGTACCGTGGGCTGTTTCTTTAGGTAAGCGGGTAGCTACAAGGTGGGCCCCCAACCACTTATAAGTTGGTTTATGACCAACTTAACTAGGGGTAACTACCAGTTATAGGGAGGTAGTCGCACAAGCACCCAGAGACACATGAAACATCATTAAACTATCCAGCCCCGCATCGATTTCAAATCAATGCAAGCATCGTGAACACCTCTAACATTCGGAATGAGCAATACTAGATGGATCATTTCGGATATTTCAGCAAATTTCAGCATCTATCCCCTCTTGCGGTTGCAGACATCTGGCCCATTCTTGAGCATATTTTAGCATATTGCCATAGAGGCTGGAAACCAGCTAATTCAAAAAATCGCATCTTCCCAACTTCTTCGATGGGATCATCCCTTTAGTGGCACCCACGGTGATGATAGACATTCAGCAGCCGATTCATGTTTTTGTGTTTCTCAAAATAGGGGTCTCCCCAAGTCATCCAGTATGAACCACTTGTAGTAGTAAACCAACAATTTTTGGAGCTCCCTATTTTAAGAAACCACCATCAGTAAATATTGCTGAGACCTGCCAGGTTAGAAGGCAAAAATTTTGCATGGGTAGCTGTGCACCTCCTGCGACAGTTGAGCCGTGATTTCGCATCACAATTATAGATGAACATCAACTGCACATATGTACCATGCCCATAACAGGCGTGAATCATATGGTGCCCATTGCTGTCCCCAGAAATGAACAGAGCCGGTTACTGTCAAATGTGACTGCCCATTTTTTCTCATGGACTGATAGGGCCCATATACCCTTGGATCTCTTTGCACCCAGAAAACCAATCGAACATGAAGGGTGTTTCATGGTTTTCACCCATGAATATGGATAAATACGGGTGATACCCCTTGGTCTCAAACAGCGGCTGGAAAATGGGACAGCAGTAGCTATAGCATCGTTGCGAATTCTCCAGCTGCTGTACAAGGTGGGCCCCCAGTAGTTATAAGTTGGGTTATAACCCCCCAGAAAAACATGCACACATTCTCTCTCTCTCTCTATCTATATATATCTATATTTTTATATATATATATATGTTATAGATGCATGAATATATATATATATATACATCTATCTATCTATCTATCTATCTATCTATCTATCTATCTATCTATCTGTACGTTTATTTCTATATGTATACATAAAAAAATGTGTATATATAAATATATACATACGTGTGTGTGTGTGTGTGTGCGCATGGCGCTAGGAAACCCGTGGGATAATAAACAACCCATAACTGATCGCAAATCAATCACCAGCCATTCACTGTGAAATTGGGTGTTCATTGATGTGGATCTTCCAACGCCAACAATTGCAGTTTCTGCTAATCTCAGACATGATGCCGGTGCCTGCACTATCGTTGTAACAGCCCTATATCCGAGCATAAGATCTTCGTGGATGGGATGGCATCAGAGTATCTTCTGCCTTGGGCACTCTAAATGGAGGTTGCTCCCATGTATTTCCACACCAAACCGCCATAACTTTGGGATGGTCAAGGCTTAACAAGCCGAGACCCATCACAGGAAAACCACGAAACACATTCAGCAACTACAGCTGTCGACCAACAATGGCGCCTTCCACGCACGACATCTTGCGACCCTGCCCTGCAATGGTTTTCATGCGTTTTCCTGGATAATGACATGCAAAAAACGGCAGCTTCAATTCTGAGATTAGCAACCAACTAATCATCCAACCCTCCAACCGACCAACTAACCAACCAACCAACCAACAAGAACAGGGACCATCAAAATGTTTTGGAGGCTGCGGGGAGTACCCGAAAGGTCCAAGGGACTCAGATCTGCAGAAATGTCCGAAGGGTAGGTCGTATCCCCACCATAGTGTCCGTTACCCCAGGTGATGATGCTTCCATCTGAGTTCAGAGCCGCATATGCCGTGTCCGTGACAAAAATGTCAACGGCATCTGTCACACTGGCCTCCACATCTGCAAATTCCGTGCCAACATGCGACGAATGCGTCAAAAGTGTTCCCCATTGCACCACCGTGCCATCGTCCTTCAGCGCTGCGAAGGTGTAATATGTTCCAGCTATCTTTATGCAGCCAGACGTCATCTTGGCCTTCTGTTCGTCGCTTGGCATCTCTGTCGAGCTCCGCGTGGTCCAAAACACCGCGCTGCCATCGGACTTCAAAGCACCAAAGCCGCAAGGGTTTCTCGCAATGCTGACCACGTCATACTCCAAAGCATTTTCGATGTCATCTCCACAGCAACTGGTGTCACCATATCCCCAGCCTCTCACCGAGTTTTGATTGGTTAAGGTGGCCACCCCATAGGCTGCAGAATGAAATTCCACCGGGTACAAAGAAGTGGAGCCAGTGGAGCTGGACAACAGCAGGCAGCTCCATGCCTTGAACGTAAGGAGACGCGCCCATGTCGCCATGGGACGACACACCACCCGCACGAACACACTGGCGGTGCTTCAGTGGCCCGTCAGGGTCGGTTATATGGTAACCAAAGTCAGTCACTTGGAATGGGTGAAAATTCACATATACAGTAAATACATTCACACATATATGTAGATAGATAGATAGATATCTAATGCTTATTTATTTATATAACTGCATATGTATTCATTTAAGAAAAACATGCGCAACCTACAGTCTTGGATTACCATACCCTGCATAGGCCAGGTGAGTGTCACGCGTGCACGGAATCATTTACCAAGATCCCCATGTAACATCAATCATTCCCATGAAAAAATCAATTCATGTTTCTTGACCGTCGATATATCGAAGGTAAGTTGTTTATATGTCATTGCGAGCATCAGCGTTTGGCGAACCAATGGTAAGTGACCAATCTATAGTCTCAATCGTTCATGCTCGTGCTCTTCTCCTTTACAATAAAAATCCCACCTCAAAGCCCAAATCCGCCGGAAACGGCGTAACGTGACCCGGCTCGCAACCGCATAACCCATCCACCACGACAATTCCCGGGAGTCGTCATGATCAACCAGGTCAGCCCAGGCACCTGCCATTCTGACTGTTGCGTATGGGTAACCATTGCAGCTGTCAACCATTACTAACCGTCATTGAAGTATTCTAGCAGATTGACGATTGCTGATGACTATTACCGACCATAAACGTCAAGCAACCATGAATCACCCCTCTGTTTGATCAAAAATGGTGGTATACTCCAAAAGTGATTGGCTGTCCTACATATTTATACGCACAAGATTGGCTTTACCCAATGAAGAAACGTGAGATTGCGCTCCATTCCCGGTAACATTTCCCACCCCGTCCAAAGCCATGAAACATGAAGGTGTCAATCATCTCAAGGCCTTACATATATACCATGTCATACCCACGGGGCAAGGTCATGGGTGTCAATTAAAACCTGGTTGGTGGCTCGAACCAGCTAGTGTTGTTGCTAATGATGACGACTTATAATGGTCGATCATGCGCCAGTATTGGTGGCTCATAACGACTCACGCTGGTTGATCGCCAGCTATTGTGGGCTTGTTGCCTTGAGATGACTCCATATGGTTCAGAATGGTTTGATGACCTTTGCTAAGCAACAGCAACCAAGAGAGGCGCATCTCAGGTCATGAGCAACAAAACCACGCTGGTGCTGTGGCTGGTCCCGTGTTTCCATAGTGTTTTTGAATACCTTGGCATGATCCTTGGATGCCGGCTGGCAGTTTCAATCTCTAGGAAATATATATGAATTGGCCAAGCATTCAACCAACCATTAACATCCAGTAACCTTTGATTCATACCACCAACCAGCCATAGTAATTTACGGACCCCAAGCTCCCGACAAATTGCATCCCGCGGAGCGACTTTTGGAAGCCTTGGCCTGGAAGCAAGGCCGGTCATCGAGGCACCCGAGTGGTGCAACACCAGGCGTCCGTTCATGACCCCTTCAGGGTCGCAGCGTGGTCGCAGGCGCTCTGCGACCAAAAAAATATCATGGGCCCCTGCGCAGTGTCCCTTGAGCAGTCTGGAAAGTTGATGCAATGACTATGGTATACCATGGTGATCTGTGCTGATGAGATATAATGCTTGATGACAATTGGTTCCGGTTCATTGATAAGCAGGCGGATGGATGATAAACCAAGAATATACCTCAAGCAATAAGCACTCAACCTGTCTCATAAAAAGCTTCGAGCCACCTTCAGTGGCTTAGTTCTACCGCCGATCTTCGAAGAAGATGGTTGCTAATCCCACATAGCATAAACATGACAGCACCAACCACGGGCGTCACGGGTACTGTGGCCCTTCGTCAGGCGCCTAGGACTCAACCCCTGCTCCGGTCCCTGCCAGGGTGGCACCCCTCTGGGGCGGCGCAACGCTGGTGGAAGCGAGAAGAACCACTGAGGTGGAGCCGCTCCTCCCTTCCCGTGATCCGCTGCTCCGTTCTCGCCACGGAGAGAAGTCCCAGTGGTTATCAATCTTTACCAAAAGTTTTGATCAGTCAATTGTAGCAAATTGCTCATAATCAAGAGAGTTGACCTGGGTAATGCAGCCGTAACGCTAACAACAGGCCTGGCTTACTTGGCCCATGACTTTACCTCTGGTGCCCGCGAAGAAAGGAGTAACAATGTCCAAGGTGTTCGGGGCTGTCCGGAGATGTGAAGTGACTACCTGAGCCACTTACAGATTGGTGCCTCTCAGCTACTAGTTCTACCGTTGGAATAGTTCTGATTTGTAGCAGGTTCACACTTGAATGATTTATCAACTAGCTACTCTCTGGTCAACTAACCCGGTTCTGTAGAAAAAAAAAGGCTGTAGAAATAGGCTGTAGAATAGGCTGGGACAAGGCGATAGCTTTGGTTTCCAGGCTATCTCTGGTAGTCCTCATCCGCGAGTTGGACATCCCAGCCAGTTATTCAGCTGGGCCGGTTGCTGGGTTCCAAAAGCTTCGCAGGTTTGGTTGGACCAACTTCGTGGGCGGCCGAATTGCTAACAGCTGAGTGATTCTCGCCAGAAGTTTGGCTGCTGGTTTCATCAAAGCCGCTTGACAACCAAACATGGGCTGAATTTTCAACTGATCATCGTCACTCATAGAGGGATGGATGATGCTTGAAAATCATCAAAGCTTGGTTCATTCAGCAATCAAAAATATGTGGTTGCCAATCCACGCTCAAAACAGGTCCTCTTCAAAGGGTCGAGGGGATTGGGACGTCGCTGATCTAAAAGCTGCTTAAGATTGCAGAATTCTTGAGGGACCGAAAAAGAGATCTCGGGAATGGAGGTAAAAATGCACGAATTGAGTCAAGTTGAGTTGAGTTCTGTTGACTTCATTGGTTGCTCCGAAGACTGCCCTGCAAGTCGTGTAGATGGCACATCTGTGCTTCTGATAAAGCGTGATTATTCCTGATAAAGCGTGTGCATGCGCACGCTTGCAAATTACATTAGGTGCAGGCAACCGTCACAGCCTGGATCAAATAAGCAGAGGATCTGGCTTGGGCTTAGTATTGGATCCCCTCCACAGGCACCCAGCAGTGCCCGCTCACATACAACATGATCAACATGTAGGGGTACACAGTCTTCCTCGTGGCAACAAGCCTACGCCGTGCCATCAAATGCTGTTGAGTTGCGCTGAGTGCGCAGTCATGCACTGTCAGCACGCATATGTGATTAGATTAGCCACCATTTGAACATCATAAACCATTCCGAACCGTTTGTTTACAATTTTGAATTGTTAGTTTAAACCTGGATCAGCTCATGATTACCATTGTAGTCCCTCAATATCTGCGCATAAGTTTGCTTTAATCAAACAATTTCAGTACAGCGCGCTCATTCTGCTCGTGACCCCCCGACACACAAACACACACACACAGAAGCAGTGACATTCAATCCAGGATTGCTCGCAAGTTATCTAATGCCTACATGCTGTTTACAAATAACTATTACCATGATAATTTTGACAATTTTTGTAGGCAAGAGTTTGCGTAGGCAATAGTCATGTCACATGAGTCCTGAAGAATCAGCAGATCAGCACTGAGATCCAAGCAGCACACCGGCTGTGCCGCGTCTCAACTGACCTCGCGGCCGTTCGCCGCACCCGTCGCCACGGGGGCTGGACCGCGAGCAGTGCTGGCGCCCAATCCGGCTTCGATCACACGACGCCTGGGACAGCCCGCGCCACGGTGACGTCACGCGTGAAAACTTCATGGCAAAATCTGGCAAAGAACAGTGATAGCTTGACTCTGATTGTTTCAATTAACAGCCTAAAATAATCAAAACCTACATCAAACATCATCAAACATCATCAAACCCTATGCTTCCAGTTAACCAGCTGGAGTTTTAGCTAGTTGCAACTGGGGTTGGCTACCGACTTAAAACAATGGTACCTGGAAGCATCGGGCATGCCATCATCCACCGAGTTGCATCACCAACATGAAGCCGAGGAAATCCAAACCAGCTTCGCCCGGGCTTAGGTTGACCTCAGCCCATCCCAAAAATGGCGGCGACTCGTGGTGATGGGCAGTCTTTCTACTAATGGTGATTGAAGAACCAAACAAAGAGCGAGGTGAAGAAGTTTATATTTATCATCGTCATTTTTATGACCATCAATTAATTAATGTTAATCCTTGAGTTGATCTGACAACTGGTTGTCCTTTCTTTTGATTATCCATTTAATGATTGAGTATGGTGAATAAAGTTTCATCGATCCATCGGGCTTCGTCTCACCACATGGGCACGCCGCCAGTGCGACAAGTCATCTACGAATCTGGATGGCGGTTGATGGCTGTTGGGATGTTCACCTATGAAATCTGTTCATCTACAAGGTGGGCCCCCAGTAGTTATAAGTTGGGTTATAACCCCCTATAACTGGTAGTTACCCCTAGTTAAGTTAGTTATAAACCAACTTATAAGTGGTTGGGGGCCCACCTTGTATGAATTGTTGCTAGGTATTGCTAGTCTTTGACGAGAAGCCATGGGACATGGCAAAACACCACGGCGCCTGTCCAGGTAAATCATCTGCAGCGGAACTTCCAGTGAGCTACGTTAGATTCCCAAAGTGCCCGTCCCTCCTTTGCAAGTTACCTGATGGTGTAAGTGGCACAGCGTGGCGCGTCCCGGTGCTTGAAGTTTTGCTTGCAATGCATTCAATTACGGCAGCTAATCCCTTCCTCACGACTTGAACCCCAACCAGAAACCCCCGGTGTTAATGATGGTGAACATGAGTGATGACTTGTAGTTGTGGCTATAAAATCATATCTATCACTGTCTATGATATCAAAATATATCAATGAAGGGATATTTTGGTAGCCATATGATATTTGTCACTATTGTACTACCTTGCTAACATCATCACCATTATCATCACAGTATCTTTTTATACCTTATCTATTTTGGGATATTACAACCAATTTTACTATTTGTTGTTTATCAGTTGATCGTAGTGGTAAATCCCCCTGTTGCTTGTGTTTCAGCGGGAGGTGAACATCTCAGGCTCCAACCATGATGCCAGTGCCTGCGGCAGTTCGGCGGTTCGGCGGTTCCACCCTTCCAGTGCGGATTGAAGCGCACGATGGCTGTTTTTTGGAACCCTGGGCCATATCAGCCACGCACCACAATGTGGGCTGAACATGGGGTAAATATCAAGGATCAACCAGAGTTGCTCAAGCTTCAGTGGGAAACCAACCAAGCTTAGCTTGTTGAAGAGCTCGGCTAGAGCGATGGGCCATGTAAAAAACTGCAGCTGTGGGGCTCGGAGATGATCCCCCATATGCACGATGGAAGTTGAGAATCTCCTGTGCAAAACAATTCCCATGCTACCGTTGGTTCGGAGGACTCCTGGTAGCTACTCAGCTCCAGTCTTTGCCCTGGGATCGCATTTGGATACCGCTAGCGCCCAACCAACAGTGCCAGCATGTTTTACTTCGCGGGGACTCCAGGGCATCCCGGGATCGCCAGCACCCGGCCTTTTTCTTCCAGCACATCGTTGAAAGCTGCCTGCAGGACCTGGCACCTCAGCGTGGTCAGCAAATGCAACTCACCTTTTAATCCTTTCAGCTACCCTGGCAAGGCATTTCAACCATAATTAACCATCATTAAGCATCAGCCATACATCAGTCAAAAAGATGGTACCATAGTTAATTAAGCATCATTAAGCATCATCATCATCATCATCATCAAGGTAAAGGTGAGTAGGTTTGCCACTTGCGCGCCTCCGAAAGCTATCCATCTTCGTCAGGAAAACCAACCGTGGATGGGCATCGACCGACGTAGTGGCATGACACTGGTGGGAGGATTACATGCAGGTTCATATTGAACAGCCGAACTCTCAGATATCGCCTTTCGTGGCCCAATGTGTTGTCCTTTTGGTCGAAGCTCAGCTCTGCCATCGAAATCAAAACCGACAACCAGAAGATGTCACAATCATAATTCTGCATGTCATCCTTGGCCACCCTTGCCTTACAAAATGTTGCTATGACCAATCAAGTGCCATCATAGGGCCATCATTCACGAATTTTCCAAGATCCATATATAGATCCATGAGTTTATCAACCCCTACACGTGATACTGACGGTGGCACACCCCGTGGGCGCCCAACCGTTGCCAGGGACCCCTGGGGCCGAGTTGCTCCGAATCCGTCAGCTCAAAGGAACGCGTGAAGAGACTCATCATGTCCTGGCAACGCCAGGCTCGCGCCAAGCAGAACTAGGAATGGCAAGGCCAAGGCGTTCAGATGCGCGTCTCGCGTACCACAAGGTGATTAGGAATGAAATGCATGGTTTTGCTGCTTGCTATCCTGAATGGCAATGCGCAGTTGATGATTCATCACTAGCACCCATCACCAACCAATCCCAGTCAGTATCAATAACCTTAGCCAACAGTTCTCGACCATCACTGGGCCATATGGTTTTCATGTTCCAGGCCCCTGGAGCTTGAGATGCCGGTCAGATCCGAGAGTGCATGTGGGTGGTCGAGATCAGCCATGGATACCAATGGATCTTGAGAACACTTGCAATTCTATTGCATGTCCATCCATGTGTGGAACAACATCAACAATAGTTCTCAACCAATTTTCAGGCCTTTCTTAGAACCAGTTTTTGAGAAATCCGTTTGCTAAAAAACACAACTCAAATGTCATGGTAAATCACCAGCAAAGCTGGTACCCTAGGGGCATTTAACTGATTCCCCTGGCATGGAACCTCCATTGCAACGCGAGCATCATCCCCCCCTTGGTGCCCTTGATTTAAGGTTCATGGTGATTCGCAAGTCCATTAACGTCAACTATTGACCACGATAAACCATTCACAAGCCCATTATCTTTTACAGTAACCATCATTGTCAACCATTGTGCTGATAAATAAAGCCCATAGCTAGAGCCCATAGCTCCATGATTTTAGCTGAAGTCACTAGGACCCACATGGACCAACCCCTTCCTGGCAAGTACCAGGGAGGATGAACCGAATCGCAAGAGCTGCACCGGAGCCTCGCAAGTCATGCCCTGGGTGCCTTCCTCAGTCACTGGCCTCACTGAACAGCTTGGGATTCCCAGCTGGATCGACGAAACTGCTCCACCAGCAAATCAGCTGACGCATCTGCTGGCTGTTCCGAGTTGCAACTGATGAACAGTGGCATCCCCGAACCGCAAAAATGTCACATGTCGCCAAGAAACCATGTCCAACTATGACCAACTGGTCCTCTACTTACTAGTCCTCTACTTCTCCTGTAGGTAACAAGTCACTAGTCAAACAGGGCAGCTGGGGAAGTCCCATCTCCGGTTGCAACTCACGGGCGTTCCGTTGCCCTGGAAAAGCCATAGCTCCGAATAAACGACTCCACCACGAAACGATGAAGTTGAGATTCTCAGGGCACTACTACGGAATATACGAAATATCGTATGGTAAATACAGGTGGATGATAGATATATATATATACATATCTGTGTGTGTGGGTGTATTCATTCATTTATTTAATTACTGAAATAAGATATAATAAGCTGATGTATACATTTAGTTATGTGTAGGCATCCTGAAGTAAATAGAAAGAATATCAAAACGGACTACCCCCAAAAGGTACATGATTTGGAGATTGAACATGGGAGATATTGCATCTAGTCCGGGATGCCTATAGACTGGTTTCAGATATGCAGATTTCTTGGGTTCAAGAGTCCGTCTCGGCATAGCCAGCTTTTTGGGCGAACCCTCTTACGCAGCCCATGCCCCACTCCAAATTCATGGCTGACTGTGGCGCACAAGGAAGCACACGAATGATCATTAGAAATTCAACCCACTGGTGGGAACAAATTTGAGGGATAAGTGACTAGGGCTGCTGTTGATCTGGTGTGGAACGTATCATGTTTGCCGCTTAACAGATTCCCTCGAAAATCATCCACCACTTGGGTGTGCAGCTGGCGCACTCGCGCACCTAGTTGCACCTTATGAGGTAGCTGAACTAACCCCAGCCACTGACCATGGCGAATGTTCACTGGGGATACTAACCTCACTCTGCCGAGTCACAAGTAGATGCTGAGAAATTCTGCAGCTTCTCGGCAGCTGAAGTTCAAAGTCTGGAGGGTCTTCTGGTACACTGAGCCTTGGCATGGCCATGCCGTGCCACCCTTCACGTTGAGCTTGGTGAACATAACTAGGATCGTTATAAATCATGATCCTTGACAGATCGAAAAGCCCCCAGTAAGGTGATTACAAATGTCGACCACGATCTCGTCATGATGGTCAGTTGCAAGTGCATAATTACATGACACCTAATTGTGTAAGCCGTAAGCCATCATTATCCACAGGTTTGGTGGCTATCCTATGTACAACCCAATGGTAGCAGGATACCATGAAGCGTGGTGTTTGGAAACCTTCGCGTTGCAGGTCCAGATTTCCGTCCTGCTAGAAAGCAAGCAAGCACCAGTGAAACCACAAGCACCTGGTGATTCACCGTCAGCTTCATCATTTTCATAGGGGCGCCCTAGTATGGATCTTCCATATCTATGATATTCTATGATCATGTTTTGGTCGATTTCCATCTCCTTACGGCAACTGGGTGATTAACAAGGAAGGGATGATTTTATTCATCTTGGCACTTTTTTTGTCGGGGCATCCAACGGTTTGCACGTGAACATGCAAAAATGATAGACCAATACTAGATACAAGGGACCTGCGTGCCTTTTCATATGTACATGTTGATGTAGTGCCACACTTCTGAGTACATGCAGCAAGTTCAAAAATGTACGATCTGAACAGGTCGAAGCAGCACCATTCTGGCGCTGGTGAATCAGGTGGTTCAAGTGCTGGATCTGCCACTAACAAATGTTTGCTCTCAAGAACTAGGAGCAGAATCTGGAGACCTGGTGAACTTCTACCAGGTTCTTCCATCAACAAAAACATCCAAAGAATGAGCAGAATGGATGTAAATCCCTCGAGCAACAAGCCTACCAGGATCCCCTAGAAGCACCACAGAAAATAGTGATCACTAGTTTCTGGGCCCAGCAGAACTACTTAACATCATGTAGCCAAGAAAAATGAAAACAGTTATCACCACAATGGTCAGCAACAACGACATGAATCAGCCAGAACAAAACCAACCGCAACAGTAACAAGAACCACAACCAGACCCCGAACCAGCCTATATAGTTGGATAATATCCCTTATATAGTTGGTATACCACCCAGTTGGTGTAAATCATTACTATCACAGAATCACAATGCCAGCAACAACAAACCCACCACAGAATTCCCAACCCGAGCCAGGGCACAGTGATAGATGTCACTTTCGTCCTTGATCTTTCGGGTGACCGCCAGGAGCCTGATAAAAGGGGCGCGATTTTGGGAGGGCTACCAGGTGGTCCGACCTACGCTGACTGGTGACGGTCGCTGATCATGGGGAACCATAGGGGAAATATCTGAAATACAAAAAAACACCTCTGTCAATCAAGTTCATGTGACGAGCATGGAACCTTATGATCAAAGAACCCCTGCTCTGCAACGACCGCAACCTCCCCGTTTTCCATCCGACGAACGTGGGTGATTGGATGGAACAATCCATCATCCAAAACTGACCAACAGGGAGCCTATCGATCTAAGCTCATGACCTGTTGACATGATCTCACTTAAGAGCTGGTGTCCAACTACAAATAGCCATCAGGGAGCTTATGATCAAAGCTCATCAACCTGTTGACAATCAGAACAAATCCAGTTGAGCAACCAGACTGACCTCAAGTGAAAAAGCTACCCCAACACAGCATACCCCAGTAGCCATGAAAATAACTACCAGGGTGGGTAGGGTGGGAACAAAAATTCCCCTTAGATCAAGGGGGGCTCATCAGATCTTGAGCCAAAATGGTACAACCACAATGTTGAACAACATGTGGCTCAAGACCTTCATGATCCAAGTTTGTGATGAACATCACTGTGAACTAAGAACTTCACAATCGATCGAACAGGTGAGCTTGCAGTTGCAATGAACTAAAGATTGACCC
>VSDK01019554.1:126140-145153 GCA_009767595.1 Symbiodinium kawagutii | reverse complement strand
GAGCGGTTCCGCAGCTGAGACCGTTGCAATGGCCGCGGCAGAATGTGCAGCGAACAGGCTGTCAATGGGTTGTCCGCCAGGGACTGCACCAACTTGTGCACTGAGTGCTGGCCACACGGGCAGCAGTCGGCGCATGAGGATACCGGCATACAGTTTCTGGATCACTTCCAAGAGCAAAATTGGCCGAATGTGGGCTGGAGTCTGAATGGGCTGGCACTTCGGAAGCAAGCAAGCAATCCCATTGTTGATGGCAGAAGGCACCGACCCTTGGCAGAACATCTCGTTGAGGAGGTTCAGGAGGTGGGCACTGCCGTTGTCTTCTTGGCAAAGGGATTGCAGGAATTCATTCGACATGCCGGATGCCCCAGTAGCTTTGCCAGGCTTGAGCGTGCCAAGGGCCAGCCGGAGCTCATCTCTTGAGATTGGCTTGGGCTGGCTCATCGCCATGTGGGCCTCCATAACGGCCAGGAATGGTCTGCACTCCTGGTCTCTGTCGACGAGGGCGGTCTTGGCCAAGACCTGCTTGAATATAGCTGCATGGGGGCTACCAGATGTAGCGATGAGGCAACTCCAGTCAGGGCTGGGCTTGCGTCTGTTGTGGAGGAAAGCGATGGCAGCGGTGTCGCCGGCAACTGCTGCAGCATGAAGGTCTGCGACCCAGGTGGCACGTTCCTGGCGTCTCAATGCTAGGATCCTCCGAGTCAGTGAAGCACGCATGGCAGGGTTCGCCTCGTTGTTGCGGATGGCACAAAGCTGCTTGAGTTCGACAGAGTCTTGGTACTTTCGACTCCGAGTTCTGTAATGGCAGGATCGGGATAGTTGACAGATCCCATGCCAGGTAAGAGGCAGTGCTGAAGGCATTTCCTGGAGGCCAGCGGCAAGACGAGAACGGTCAACTGACCATTTTCCAGCGCGAGATTGGCGTCTGGGGGCACAACGTCTAATGGAAGGGAAAAGGAGCACAGTGTTGAAGTTGACAAGCTTGTGGTCCGTGGGAAGGAGGGAGTCCAGGTGTGGGAAGACAAGTGGCGGCGTCAAAGGCAATGCCTCAGGGGCCACCATGCGCATGAAGTTGGGGTTGGCCACGAAGAAGTCGTAGGTCCTGTGCTTGCAGGTGGCCTCCCTGGGCATGATGAGTTCCAGGTTTTCTTCAGCGACTAGGCATTTGAAGTCTTGGCATTGAGCATCTGTATTGGCATCGGTTGGCATGATGTTCCAATCTGCGCATATCAGGCAGGGTGCATTTTGTTTTCGTTGGAGGATGTGGTGAAGTTCACGGATAGCGCTAGTGTAGTCAACGGCCGGGAGTTGGTGATGAGGAAGATGGCCTGAGAAGAACCAAATCTTTGTTCCACTTTTGTGGAGGATGCGGGCTCCAATGAACCGGGACCCCTTGAGGGTTTGTAGAATGCAGTCCGCATATGATTTGTCAATGAGGGTTGCTTGTCCCAAGTGGCTTTTGAGATCGTCTGTACAAATGATCCAGTGGTCCTTGAGTGCAGGAGGCCCTTCATCTCGACAGGTTGCAAGGAGGGGAGGTCCATCTGCAGCAGTGGTGCCTTGAGCAATGCCACCAACCTCCTGGAAAGCAAGGACATCAAAATGAATTCGCTGATCTGACAGCACGTCAGCAACCTGGGTGAGATTTTTGCCTCTCACATTCCAAGATGCCACCTGTAGGGCTTGGAGGTGAGATGGGCTGGATTGAGATCGCTGGTGCTGTCTTTCAGTCACTTGCAGGGTGCTTTGGCCCCGTTCGAGTCATTCAGTGTTGAAATTGGACACGGCCTGCTCCAACGCCGCGATGGGCTTGCCCGTGGCGGAGGACATGCGAGTCAAGTCCAGGTAGAAAGTGATGTGGTCGGAGCCCTTTGAATCAGAGTAGGTGGTGGCATGAATGGTGTCACTAGCGTTGGCACGCAAGTCTGACTGCTTGAAGGCGACCATGCGCGCATCATCAAGCCATAGGATTTGCTTGTTCCAGTCTGCATCGATACGACCAGATCCGGAGGGCCCCGAAACATGTTGGAGAAGGTCTGAAGCGAACTTGGTGGCTCTGTTGTTGAGCCGTTTCTGCGCGCTCTTGTGTTGGGTGAGCCAGGCTTTCTTGCCAGAGCTGGGGAGCACATGTTGATCCTGGTTCTCCACCTTGAGTTTCAGAAGGCGGCGTTTAGCCTCAGACTCAGGGAGGGGTTGAAGTAGGACATGGCATGTGGAGGCCCGGCGACCATAGACGACGACCTCTCGGACAATGTTGGTTATGTCTAAGGTCTGTAGGAGAGTTTTCGCCTCATTCTCAATCGTCTCTCTGCGGGTGTCCATGTGCCAGCCGCCAAGGATCAGGCGATTCCAGTCCATGTCACCCATTGCATATGTAGGGGCCATTGGAGGGTTGAAGTCATGACGAGGGCGCAGTGGAGATGTCGACGCTGCTCGTGGGGCAAGGTCAGGTGCATGTGCACGGGAAGCCATAGGTGGCGCCGAAGGGGCTCTCTTCAGTTCCTGCACTGTAGCGGACAGTCCCTTGAACTCGTGCTGTAGGTGAGCAACCTGTCTGTGAATGTCCTGGTTGGAGACCTGTTGTGTTTCCAGCACTTGCATGCGCGCATCGATTTGCGCAATTTGTGCCGAGTTTGTGGCAAGTTGGCTGCTGTGAGAATCGACTGTTGAAAGAATTGCCTGCTGGCTTGCATGCAGCATGTCGAGCTTCCGCCCGAGGTTGTCTTGAATGCCTGTGAGCATTGCAGGTAGGAGTTGCATGAGCTGCTCTGGAGTTTGTGCATTGTTTGCCTGGGCAAGGAGCATGCTGGGGGTGGTTTGTGGGCTCCTGGGGGCTCCAAAGTCAGGAAGGGGCATCTCGTCAGCAGCATCCACGGGTACAACATCATCGTCATCATCATCACTGAGCTCACCTCCATCAAGTCCTGCATGCCTCGTTTTCTTCCGGGGTGGAGACATTGCAAGAAGTTGCACCTCACCCTTTTTCTCAGTGTCATGCTCTTCATTTGCGGAGCTTTCCAAGTCAATTGCTTTCGCCACTTTCTCCATGGATGAGTCTTAGGCACAGTAAAGTATGGTTTCCTAAGATAAGCAGGGGGGACTTGAGCATTAAACGGCCTTGAGCCGTAGCCATGTTGGAGTTTCATAGTTGGGTTAAAGCCAATGGGGGAAACCCTACTAGTGGTTTATGGTTTCTTTTTGTCATTTTTTATCACCATATCATTGACACCGGGGGGAAACACTACCTACTTATGTTATCACAAATGGCTCACAAGGGTTGATTATTAGCGTATAAGGATGAAGGGGAAGTGGGATGTGCTTGCTTGTTGTACAGCTCTGTTTGTCGAAGCGCAATTGCATCAATCTCTCTCTCCATCACCATCCCGCAGGTCCAGCTAGGCTATTGCATCAATCAAAATTGTTATTTAGTATTGCTGAATGATCAATCTATGATTTGAATGGTGTGCAAGCATGTATTGTGCAATGATTGGGCCTACGAACTATAACCAATGTCAAGTAAACATAAACCCTGATTGAGCAAGACGAATGAGTGTCAACATCCAGCAATGATAGGGTTTATCAACTAGTAACTAGTATCAACAACATTTGAGAATCACCATTTCATGATCAATGATAGGGGAAACACAACTCCAATCCACCGCAAACAACCTTGATGAGCAAGGAGTGTAATGTGGAGGGGCTTCGATGAATAGCCATGAAAACTAATCAGCCAAAAATACTACATTTGTGACTTACGTGCTACAAAACTATTCGTACTAATTGCTACGACCATTATTTTCATATACCACCACTATTGTCGTTGCCCATTAGCACTCATAACTATTGGTTCTACAACAAGGACCATCAACCTGATCAACCATCAATGCTTGGTCTGACTAGTACTTCACCCGTCGGTGACTTCTAAGGTGCAAACCCTCATGCGTTGGGTGTGGCAGGTCATGATCGAAGTGTCTTCATGTTCCTGGCAACGACCCATGGAGGGCCTGCGATCACTAAATTAATGCATACGCACATGCAATTACACCTAGGTGCGCATATGGATACAAAACCCATATAACTTGTATACATATATATACTACTGTATCTCTATTTATCTATATCTATCTATATCTATATATCTATATATACACACACATATATATATATATCTCTATCTATCTATCTATCTATCTATCTATCTATCTATCTATCTATCTATCTATGCACACCTGTTCTCGCTATATATAGCTATATCAAATATTCTGTGCCAACAGATAGCTAAAAAACATTTAACCTTGCAGCTAGAAAATATCCCAGAGAGCCTGCATAAAGCATCTACGATGTACAGCACCCCCTGCTTATGTTTGTCACCAGCCCCGTACCCCTCACCCCAGCGTGATTTCAGCTCTTTCTGATCGTGTCGCCGGAACAAGCAGGATCCTTCCGGATCATGATCTTCATTCGTGGCACGGTAAACCTAACATGGTGCCAGGTTCACAGGATTTGGCACTCCAGACGTCCCCATGATTTCTCGAGATTTCTGAAGTTTGGTAATTAGTGCCAGCGCATTCAGACGGCCGGACCAAACAGCTAGCTATATGTGTATGTATGTATATATATATAAATATATGTATATAGATATAAAAAAATATATATATATGCACATGTAGGAAAGTGTGTGTATATGTACCATTATACCCAACTAATATGTCAGAAATTGTCACAACATCTTCAACTCTTACAACTTCTGCCATGTTCTGCTTGGGTTTACCGACTGCCATTTCTCCATGGCGGCTATCCCCTCAGCAAGCCCTTCAGGAGCTGATTCAGTGGAGGACGCCAAATGTCAAAGACCTGAGCGATCGGTGGCAGATTTGTGACCGGGAACTAGCATCAATATTATCAACTATTATCAACTGCTATTATCAATTCTTATCAACTAATCCATATTCATCAGATCAATATCATCAATTATTCAATCACCATCTCCAATTATTTGCTGCCGTTATCATCGATCATTGTCAATCATCATTACTACTATCAATCATTAGCCACCATTGTCATCAAATATCGTGAATCACTATTTTGAACGGTTACACTTCCGCTATTGCTACTTTAAAGCGCTACATGGCACTACTAGTTGCTGAATATCATTCAAAAAATGTAATTATCCATCTCTATCATCCTTTGCGTGATTAATCATCAACCGCCATTACCATTACCAGTAACTGGGATCACGAGATCAGCTTTTGGAAGAGTCAATCGTTAAACATAGCATTGATTAAACATTCACATCCACCTGGCTGATGGTAAAACCACCGCCAGCCTGGTGGTTTCTCAGTCCATCCGAGTCACTGCTGTGGCCACCCCGGGGCCATCCATGAGACCGGCCGCGTTGGAGGTCTTGACGATGAGTTGGTTGGCACCCAAGGGCAACTGGACGCCCATGGTGTCATCCAGCTCCTCAGTTTTTTGCGAGATGAAGATGTGACCAACAAGTGATTTGATCGTGATCATGGTTGAATTATCAAAGTGATCAGCTCCTCAGTAATCAAAGTGATTTGATCATGATCATGCTTGAATTGAAAAATATATGTATATACGTATGTGTTTTGTGGTTGATTTATCAATTATAGTCAATTAAGTATATATGCATCTGTAACCGTCTGTGTGTGTGCCCAAAAGATTTTGCGATTAGCAACCATTACCCAAACTTCTTGAGCATCCTCTGATTTTTCGTAGCTGGCTAGATCTGGAAAAACTCAGCCTTTTTTCGCGCCTGAGCTCGAAAGTCCGGACTGCCAGTTGCGGATTCCATGATGATTGGTTGCCTTTTTTTCAGCCGATTACTGGTGCCACGCGGGTGTGGACGAGGGCTTGCGGTGTGGTGATTTTCCAGCCGCCAATGTGAAAGCCCGGAGGGTAGTCCTTTGGTGACAGCTTATAGATCCCTTGCAAAAAAAATATTTTTTCAGTGGTTATATGGTCAATCAATCATATCCCAAAAACACTAAAAACCTAAGAATTCGTGGGTATAAGCAGTGGTATAAGCCATCCAGGTGATCTATTGTGAAATGAAGCGCTTGAAGCTGTTGGGCTTGTGGGCCACTGGGAAGCTCAGCTCCCGGTGGGGAAGGGCCTATGGGGCCGGAGCGCACGATTTGGGGCAACAGGTAAGTCTTCTGTTTTTTTGATGTTTTTTACACATCTTGAAAAAAAAGCGGAGTACAAGGATGTACAAGGAGATTGTTCATGGTGACTCCGCTCTCCTTGGGGTCAGAAGGGAATCCGGACATCCCTGGACTCCACCCTGCTGCGAAATCAGCATTCTAGAGGTGCCTCATCAAAAAACACAACGACAACAGCAACAACGACGACGACTACGACGACGACGAAACCACTACCAATCTACCACTACTATCATTCTACTACTTCTACTTGATGGCTATGTGTGCAATTAATTACTTGTGCTAGTACTCACTGCTACTGTGATACTCCTGGCGAAGAACGTTGGCCTTCCAAGCCCCGCCTCAACATCCTGAACCAAGTGTCAGAGGCCAAGTGATGCTGATAGATGCCCTTGGGCAAAGCAATGATCAGATCCAAGGTGGTATCGTTCGAAGCCCAGAAGATGTTGTAGTGAGACACGTCGGATTCGTTCCTTACGAACGACGCGATGGTGCCAGGCTGGTGACTGGTTCACATTGGTTCCCATGGATGATTCTGGACCATCAGCCCACTAATCCCTTGGTGATCAATCAAGCACCCCATCTGACCTAGATAAATCTACTGATCTCTTGCGCTAGGAAATCGGCACCTCTAACGTGCTCAACCAAGGGCTCCAATCAATGGCTAGCCCTGAAGGCTCCTGATCTCTGCCGAGGAGCGTGGCAGGACCCACTTGGATGTCGCCCTTGACGAAGCCTCTGCGTGGATCGGCATCATCGCTGAATTCAATCCACTCCTCGCATTCGTTCAGACTCCGCCACTGCGCAAATATCACCCGTAGAGTCGCTTATTACAAGATAGCTTTGTAACCATTGGCCATCATCATCATCATCATCATCATCATCATCATCATCATCATCATCATCATCATCATCATCATCATCATCATCGTCATCATCATCATCATCATCATCGTCATCGTCATCGTCATCGTCATCATCATGATGTGAAGCATACCAACAAGAAACGGAGCCAGTGATATCCTGGGCCGCGTTCCGCCCAAGCAGTTCGCCAACAAGTCAACATGTTGAATGTTGATATCATCAAATATATTCATATATGTGTGATCATAGATCTATCATCCCTGGGGGCAATCAACTCAAAAAGTATTGGTGTCAATTGTGGTCGCCATTGCAGAGCGCACTAGGGATAGACAAGAACATTCATATCACTTGCAGTTGTCTCTTCAATTCTGAAGGCAACAATACAAAAGTCTACTGACCCCTGGCGATCAACCACATTAGAGGCCCTTTTCTGCAATCCCTTTCGCAATTGAAAATGCAAAAGCATTTCGATTCTTTTTTACAACCCCCCCTGTTTTACCACAAATAGCTGGTGAATGACCATCAAAAATCAGTGGGTTCTGAACAAATTGGATCTACCATTCCCCACCCCGCAGCAGCAGTAGGCCCAGTCTCCGCGCGATGCTGGGGTCTTGCCACCCCTGCTTCGCCACCCAGGGAGCCCAGCGCACTGGTCTCGACATCGCCGGCCACGATTTCATGCAGAGCGTCCTGCTTCATGCTGTTGTGATCAGCCTGGCCATCTTGCCGTGTAGATTCTCGGGTGGATGACTTTCATGCTGGGTAATGATGGGGTATGGTGCGTAGTGGTGGGAAATGGTAAAGCTATGGGTGATTGATACTTGTGGCATCTTCTGGTTCATTGCCTTTGGAAACGCTGGGCGTTCAACTGGTCATGGTCATTGAGATACTTCCTCAGCAGACTCTGGCCAGCAGCGATCATGAAATTCGACCGGAGACCCATGCTGAGGTTCATTGAAAGGGCAGCAAGAAACTCCGGGATTTGCGACTCACAAAACGTGATGCATACCGCATGGATACGAAATTTCAACATGGTGATGATGAGTGGACACCGAAAGTCCTTCTAAGGCTCGCACGTCGTTCAAACTTGTGTGACCCCTGTCAATCAAAACGTTCAGGGAAGAACGAGACATCCCCAGCCGACGAGAGCTGCGGCTGAACAAACTCATTCAAACAGTTGGCTGTTGATTCATGATCCAACCCGGAAGGCGTCATAGAAATAGACGGAAATGCTGAATTTCTTGGCGATCGACCAACCACCAACATTTCCCTGTAAGATCTTGCAACCTGAACTGCTTGATTCTGGCACCACCATCTGGTTACACCACACCTTGTAGCTCCAAATCGCTCCCCCATCTCCCCTTATAAAGGGCTTTAGGATGGTATGGGGACCTGGTTCCTGGCCTGGCTCCCTCCTAACCACCAGCCATCCAAACCATTCCCTCCCTTGATCAACAGCTTCATGAGTTGGCAAGCAGCAGTCCAAGCCAAGTCTTCTTGCGAAACGTTCTGGTATCCTTGGCTTCGGCTCGCTCCCCGCTACCACACCGGCCCGACAAAAACCTGACAACCAAAACCTGAAAACCTCACGGAACCAACCAAAATCTAAGAGGCTTGCTCACGCGTACATGCACAAACACGTAGAAGTATGCACATAATTACATATCATATCTGCATGTTGAAAATGTGCGCCTATTGTTTGAATATATACATGTCAACATACATGCATGGACATGTATGTGTTCCTCGGAAAATTGTTTGTCTCCAAAACTTGATGAAAGTACTGACAACATATAAGACATGCTTGAACCCACGGGCCGAACACCAAACGGATTGAAATAAGACATCGAAACATCTCGAAAGCCAAACGTCTGATCTGCATCTGTGGCAGGCTGGTGCTGACCATGGATGTCTGGGCGGTGTGCACGTCGGCCTTCCAGGCGCTGTGGTCCTCTGACCTTTGCAAGGACAGCTTGACCTGGGCCGAGGTGATGACTGCGAAGGCCATAGAGCTCAAGAGGGGCATACCTTCACCCCCGACTGAATCCCAAGGGGGTATCCCAAAACACCAAGCATCATTCAAGGTGAAGGTATGTGAAGGTATGAAGGTGGTGATAAGGTCACTAGGGTCATTCAATGATGGATTGTGGTGGCACATCATGGTTGATAGTAATGGTTACTGATTGTTAATCACATGAAAAATGCTGCCTTTATGGCTGTGGTTCGTTTATGAGATTTGATGAGAATGGTTGCTGTGGCCAAGAGCAGGGGAATAGCAATCAACAACCAACCACCAATTATATACATATCATTACGTCTTCATCGTGACGAATTTGCTGCAATTAGCTAACCTTAACCTTCTGCTGTTTGCTACCCCTAGAACAATCAATAACTATAACGATCGATTTCTACCATGAATTCCGCTGGAGCTTGAACAAACCAGCCAACTCTAGTAATTCTACGCGCAATTCCCACCCTTTGCCCTGAAACTCAAACATTGTACCACATTATAACACTCATCAACTTGGAGAAGTTACGAACACGTTGGCTATACGCAGCGATTTGTGCTTTAGGACTTTGTTTATGGTTTTAGGGTTTGGGGTTTCGGTTTTTAGGGTTTTAGGGTTTGGGGTTTTAGGGTTTGAGGTTTAGGGTTTACCCATTGTTGGTTTAGAAGCAAAAAAGAGCGGGCCTGCGCAGGAATTTGAGGGTCCAGCATGACATGCGATTGTGCACTTGTAAGTTTCAGGGCAAAGGGTGGGAATTGCCCGTAATTCTATCATCAGTTCTACCATCAGTTCTACCATGAAAAACGCCGTTCCGTTAGTTATTACTGGTGAATCTGCCATGAATAGTAGTCACAATGGCCATAACCAAGAACGGCTCACCACCTCGAGTTCAGCTGAATCCAATTGGGGAAACCACAGCCATCTCCACACCTGCAAGAGCCGCAAGTCGCCGTGAAGACCGTCCGCGCCGCAACCTGTGACAGAAATCCGAAAGCATGGGGTCATAGTGAACAATGGTTGATGATAACGGGTGGTAGTGGTTGAAAACATTGGCAATGACAATGGTTGATGATGAATGATACTGGTTGATGATAATGGTTGATGATATTGGTTGATGATATTGGTTGATGATAATGGTTGATGATGGCTACTCATATATCATGACAAGTTGTTGGTGAAGGTAAGTAGCGTTGTTTTTCTGCTGCTTCATCACTTTCACGGTTGATGGATAATGCATGTTCTGCCATTTTGAAGAATAACGACATGTAGCAGTGAATTGTGTCCATCCAAATCATTGTGTCAATTATCCCCTTCTTCAAAATCGAGGATCAATCTTCAGAATGGCCCACGAAAACAGCAACTCTTGATATTCAATGATGGTTTGCTCATCATGGTTGACAATACTTGCGGTCGTCCACCCCCAGCACGCGTGCAAAGGCGAACAGTCAAGTTGAAGGCTAGGATTCATAGGAGATTGCAATACCATCAATGCAAAATGACAAATTAGGACAAACACACACCGGTAACCAATAAAGTTTCTAGAGAGACAGGCAGACTGGGGATGAAATCGCTCTCCACATGAACAGTGATTGAATTGCTACCATGGCTCTGCACTTGATCTGCTGTGGGGCTTTAAATAGAGCATCATTTTTTCGGGCGGTTCATGTAGAAATTGATCGTCTATTACCCACCAAAAGATGACAAAAACTATGGCGATCCACATGATAATTTTTAAACTATGGTGATCCATATGATGATTTTTTTAATAACAAACCATCCAATATCAATAATTTTATATAATTTTGAGAAACGTCCCAATGGGACCATGCTAAAACTTACAAAGGCGAGACCTTGGGAGCTCCAGTCGTCTGGGAGGATGTCTATCTCGTGGGAGTTGTGATCCACCCGAAGGTGTCCCGAGCATAGGGGTTTGTTTAGGGGTTCATAACCACCATGATTCTCAGGAATGAGGAATCAGAATTGATTTGTGCGGCAGGCTTTGGATAGATTTAGTGTAGGCAAAAGGTCATGTACAAATCCTGGACAAATGATATTCGATTGGGCCCACTCGGGACTTTAAGGCAAGTTTCCTCCCAACCCCGCAAAGGTTGTTAGCAGTTTCAAGTTTCTGCAATGAATGGACCCATCTTTTGACACTACTTAATCATTCATTCTGCCGGCGAAAAAAGGACAACTCACGGCCACATAAGTAACAACTGGATGGCGATTTTCCATCTATCATGGTTTTCCACGCAACCAGGTTGCCCTCACCTCCAAAGTAACATCCACAGAAGCTTCGCCACGGATGCCACGGCGGTCACCGGGCGGTGACCCCAACTGCACCCCTCGCCTTGGTCTTCCTCAAGGCCTTGGGTGATTTCAAGGGCCTCGGGCATGGCCTCGGTGCCCACGAGCAAAAGCAGGGCCACGTAGCCTGCCAGGGAGGCGCTGGAGATCGGTCACATCTCCAAATGCAGTTCTCAATGAAATGCAAACATCTGAGTATTTCATTGTATTTCACTTTATCTCATTGTATTTCACTTTATCTGTTGTTTGTTTGTCTATTTATTGATTTGGCTTTTTATCTCTTTGTAAAGATTTGTTTGTTAGATAATGAGTTGTATGTGTGTGTGTGTGCGCGCTGGTCTGGACAGGTAATCCTCTGTGCATGCATTCATCATGTTTGAATGGATGTATTGTTCAATCATGCTTAAGGCTAATGATTCACAAACATTGTTTCGCCTGGTGACTGAGTAATTTAAGGCATCCTTCGGGCCCAGGATGTTGGCCGCAGGCAAAGTCATCAGCATAAGAGCCAGAAATAACGCATGTTCACGTATGGCAAATACATTACATTACATTCCATTCCATTCCATTACATTACATTGCATTACATTACATTGCATTACATTACATTGCATATATATATATCTGTGTGTGTGTCTGTACATGTCTGTCCGATTGTAAGCCTTGTGGAGCAAAGAGAATGCCAAGCTCGACCCCCCTCAATCGGCATCTGAACCAAATGTTCAACACGGGCAATGTTCTGTCTACTCTGAGTCAAGGATGGCTATATACGCATACGCGTGCATATCACATAGTTGCAAATAAGTATGTATACATACATATTTGTACATGCGTTTGGTACCTTGCTTGCCCAGCTGTGCATTCCAAGCACCCCGAGGCCCCACCCGCAGTGGTAGCACCAACCACCCCGCAAGAATGATGAGATGACCAGCTAGAATAATCATTTCTCACAAGTGTCCCAGTAGTTCTATTTATCAAAAGGAACAGTTTTAAAAATACTGGCTATCATAATCATAAGCTACAATCATCTTATCTTATCTCATTACACCATATTATGGGTTCGATTCTATGGTGGTGCTCCCCTTGACCTTAGGCTTCAGCGAAGCCAAGAGCTGGGCTCAGCCAGTGGCACATAGCGGATAAAATCATTGACGAACATGATGCCCACATATGAGTCATGAATCATGATGAGTAACCATTGCTGTTGATCTGTTGAGCCACATGTGATGACTATAGCTGATGCATGATAAATAACTATGAGAGTAACAAATGCATGTGATGGTAATTCATGAGAGAACCCATAAGATATAGGACTATCATACAGCTTGAACTATACCTACCTCATAGTGGTACACAGTCACGAGAAATGAATGCTTATTGACCAATACTCCAATAATGATGAATGACAAATGGCTGAGAATTATTGGCTAGGAATCATTGTTGAGTGACAATGACGCTAATGATCAATGAGTACTGGCCACTGGATGGCGCGTTTATCGGTTTTTTCATAAGCCGCACAGGGCGAAGCTGAAGCCACGGCAGCCCCACCTCTCAGGTAGGACATCATCCTTAGAGCCCGGATGCTTCAGCAAAGCTCTGTCCGGTTGGTGGTTGAACCACGCCTGTGAAAAAATATGCGCAAGTCAGGTCACCACCCCGTCATGATAAACATGCGCAAGTCAACCAACCATGTGTTAATCATGACTTTTGGGAGCAAAATGTTTGAAATAACCAACTAGCCGTGATCGGTGATGTCATTAAGCATCACTTTATTTACTGGTTGGCGACGGAACCATTCCCCAACATACGAGATATGCCAAAAGCACTAAGCCAATACACTCCGATTTCCCACGCATATGATCATTAACTCTAGTTGGTGGAATGCATCCCCATTTGATCCAATTCACAGGTTTCTGGCTGGAGTTTAACAAAACTGGCTACCCATGCGCCGGACGGTGGCAGTCATTCTCAGAGTCCCTTTCTCACAATATTCAACCACTGGCATGCGGGGCTTCACTCTTAGGGGCATGATGGAAGGGACTCTAGAGAAAATCACGTGATATCACGTGATCCTAATGTGACTTGGTGCTTGGACCCCACTCCTTTCACCTTTCACTCCAGAAATGATCTCAAATCAATCACATCATCAGCTTTGACGAGTGCAAACCCCACTTGGGATGCTCCCTAATGACGTATATAGCCTATCATGTACTGTTATATACTTATACCCGGATTATATCCGGGCTTTCAACACTTTGGCATTGCATCCCAACAGCCAAGACGCCTGCCAGCAAGTCGCACTTATGGAAGCTGCAGCGACTCCATAGCCCAATATGGAAACCCTTCGGTGTTGGAGCTCACCCCAATGGGAGCTTGAGCCGCCAACGGCCACGGTTGCAGTCATGGTTAGTGACCCCACACCGGGAAATTCGTGGTTGGACCATCATAGCAATGGTAGCAACGGTTCGATTTTCATCCAGCTAGCTATCTCCCCTCCATGGTTGATGTTACCGAAACCCATTCCCATGCGTGTTCTCATGTTAATTCACCATGGCTGTGACTACTACATGCGTTATTATATTCAGGATGGCCCCCCAAGTGCCCTCCCAAAAACTACCAATTAATTGTCCCAGTTCTTCATTGTAATCTATGGAGCTTGGGGATGGATATAGATAGATCAGTTGTATCCGCACTTGTGGCCCCTGGCAGAGTGGTGATGTCCGTATTGTTGTTGTGCTTGTGGCTGTGGATGTTATTTTCTTTTGTGGTTGTTGACCCTCAGCAATTCGCCAACGATCTACATCGGACCCCAGTGGAACGTTACATCGCTGGATATTCGAGAACTTGTGGACGAGTAGGCATACGCCACGTTAGATGTAACCAGATTCTTAAGTAGCTGATTGATCAACGAATCGAAGTGGAGGCACTAATTACTCTATACCAACCAGAAAACGCGGTTCAACACGGAAACTCAACACAGCTGTGCTGCAATGTGACTTTACCCACACTTCGTCCATGCTAGAGATGCAGCCACAACCTCCCAACATCCTCTGGGACGAGTCGCTAAGATAGGCCGAAATTCCGGCATGTGAGCTTGTTGCGGGAACAAGGTTTCCACCAGTCGGGCCAATTCATACCTGCATCCACGGCATCTGGGCGCACGGATGCTGATGGGTTGGTTGTTGGGGCGAAGTGAGCACCAGAATGGCTTGGTTGAGGGATGTTGAGGGCCTAGGGGAAGCGCTGTCCTAGCTTTCCAATTCAATGGAAAACTCAGCACCTGGGCCACCTGGGCGTCCCGTTCCCAAAGCTGGTTGATCTTCCAGGATTGGCCACGATGTTCTCCAATGATAACCCCACCGGAGTCATCACATACAAATTTGCACAACTCAATATACAATAGTTGCTGGTACTAGTGCCACTGCTGATCCAAGCTCCAATGGTCAGCGCAAAGGAGTTTCCCACGGGCCCATTGTGCTGCAATCTTGGCAGCTGCTGCTATCAGATTCCCCCGGAGGAAAAACAATAGCAATAGACATGGCAAATCATGGCAATGTCCAGTTCGCTCTTCTTAACATGTGCAAGTCCTGTCAGTCTGTAGCAATATGCATAAGTTATCTGTTGCAGTCAGTGGTCACTGCTCCAGCGCATGGAAGTGGGCTGCAAGGGTTGCACTACCGCAGTATCTTCAATAGACACATGTAGTAAAGGTACAGCTACATGGGAACCTACTCACCGGCATCAATCCGCAAAAGGACAATCCGCAATCCGGCGCACAGACTAGCCATTAGACTTGAAACGCACGCTAATTAAATGCACATGAGTTATCATCTACAGTGTATATATATATATGTGTGTGTGTGTGCGTGTGTGTGTGTATATGTGTGTGTGTGCGCATGTCCATTTGCTTATGTTTTCAAAGTACCTGACCTGCAAATGAAAAAGAAATAAATATATATATATATATATTGCCACTACATGCGCTTGTGTTTTTCCGTAAGACTCTACTCGAGAGGTGACACATCATGCACTTGCACGACGTGTTCCCCTGCCCTCGTTGGCCTTCTTAGCGTTCCATTTCCCTCCTTGTCGTTGCGATTGAAGTGGGACCTGGCACCACAGGTCGCCGGAAGTTCTGGTTATTACCTTGGTCACTGGGCTCTGTAGACTATCCCGCTGAACTGACAGAGGTGACTCATCCACCAACTTCGAATCAGGGGCGTACCTCAATTGTTGTTGGAAAGCATCCAAACATATCTAAGCTCTTGAACGACAGTTCATTCAAACGATCCCAAGCTATAAGCCCAGTTATGCATGGCTTAGGCTAATCCCCTCTGCAAGCTGCCTGGCCCTCACAACCCCTGTCAAGGTCGGATGCAGTTCTTGGTGTTCCAAGACGGGGTTGAAAGCAGCCACGTTGCGCCCATGAACTGCAGCATCTTTCTTGTGAAAACAAGGCTTTGCCCGGGCACTGGGCGACACATGGATGCTCACCTCCCTGTAAGCAACCATCAATTGACCCCGGTTTGCATCATTGTTTACCACTTTTTTTAATTGCTTCACTTGGTTACAGTTCCATGTATGCGAATGCTTCGATGCGCTTGTGGTGAAACACAGGTTCTTCAACTAAATAGCCTAACCAGTTACGATCCCCAGGGTGATCATCCTAGTGCCATCTCTCTTTTTGAACAGCCTGAGGTGATTCTCAGTTTCGGTTCTCCGCCTCAAAGTCTCATATTCGGCCACTGTGAAGCAGAAATACTTTCGGAGAAACAGCAGCCGATCCTCTTGGTACTTGGAGACCTTGACCCTCAGAACATTGGTGCCTTGAGCCCTGCCCCACTTGTTCTGAAGCGCTGGAGCAACGAAAATGCACATATCAGCTGCACGAACACCATCGGATGTGAAAGTACAAACGCGTGTTTCGGGAAGCTGACCTATCTATGTCTATCCCTATTTCTATTGTTTTGTTTGTTTGTTTCTTTGCGCTTCGGAACGAGTGGCCCCAAGGCCTATGCTTCAGGCTGCAGACGAAATGAAGGGGAGGGGGGTGAGACCAAAACATGCAAGGAAAACAATAGAAGTACAATCGGAACTAGCCTCTCTCGGAAGTCCAACTCAAGCATATAGCCAAGATCAGCGTCACTAAAAGCAAGTCAATCGGAGGAGAGATCAGCGACAGGCAAAAACTCAGGAGCAGGATCAGCATCACGGCATATTTCTATCTAAGTCTAGGTCTGTCAACCTGCCTCTATGAGCATCTGCATGTGACCATGAGACAATCCACCACTACGCTTGTGCTGTTAACGTCGCTGGCTGGCGCCAACCCTTTCACTAGCTGGTCTGGTGAGCTTCAGCTGCGCTACCTTTCGGGAAACCTTTCATGTTATGGTGAAAACATCCAAGCAAGGGTCCAACATGTGGCGCATGCAGTGTTTATTCATCAACCCAATTATGCTTGGTTTCCCTGCAACCGCGCCGCCATGCTCATTTATTTCATCTAGTGGGAGGTCCACCTGGTAGTATAGCACCCTCAAAAGTACATGAGTAGCTCGTGATTTGCCAACTGAAATGCTTGGGTGGCCGATTCACAAACGGACATGAGCCATTGGCATGTTTGCTATGTTGCTATACTGGTCATGGCTGCGGCGGCGGGGTTGATGAAATAATCGGTGCCATCACACCTATCAAACAAGTGGATGACCTTGTCCATTTAATGTCTGGAACTCTTGGATGTTATCCCTTGTTGGTTGCTATCCCCTTATATCAACAGTGTTTGTCCGCTTGCTCACTGTACGTGGGCTGTTGCATCAATTTTTAACCACCCCAATATTCAGTCCAATCAGTGGCAAACCACCATACTTTGGTGCTAAAACCACCATATACTGCAACAATTCACCCCAACATTCCGTGGTAAACCACCATAGGCCACTGGGAGTGGTAGCTGAACCTGAGACATTGGATACCGATGGCGCGTGTATCAGCAAGTGTTGACTTTTTGGCTATGAATTGACAATGGTTGCCTTTTTTGAGTCTTTATTAGCCATCATTACCCATTTGAGCTCCTGTCCCAACCGAGTGCAATGGCGAAATCGCCAGGGAGTCGCAAAACAGCACCACGGATACCACCGCAGTCTGAGTTGCAAGAACCTCTCCAAGGTAAAGTCTTTTTCATCCTCAGCGATCCGCAGGTGCAAACGATCGCCCTTGAGGTACGAGGGATTCGCTATCCCTGGAATGAGCTGTGAGTCGTATCTCAACATTTACCCTGGAAGATCGCGGCGAAAAGGTGTAATTGATCCATTAAAAGGCATTGGTTACAGTAGACATGTGTTAACCTACTAGCCATTGAATTTGTCGTTTCATGTGCGTCTGTTTGTGAACGATTGGTTCTGAATGAATGGCAAACCTTGCTTGGCAATGCTTAGCAATGAATGATCAAGCACTACTTGGGAATGTCAAGCACGGTCAATGACCGGGATTGGCGCGCATACCCACTTGGTAAGTACTTAGTAATCATGGTTTTAGTTGTAGGCAGAGCGCGTAGTGGGCGGTTCGCCCATTTTGTAGGGTTCAAAACCATGGTTACACCCCAGTCAGCTATCGGGACGCTTGGTCATCAATGTTGATGGATGCAAATGTTGATTCACCTGTGGCCCCCAGCGGTTGAGAATTTCACGGTCACAAGCCAGGCGATGTCAGAGCTTCACAACTGTGACTTCAAAACAAAACATTTCTGTTGATGACCATCTTCTGCTGAGAAAAACCGCGTGATGAGTTGTTACCCCATGCTGTTGGTCATCATCTCCTATGGTAAACTATTAATGTTTCAAGCGCTAGTCTTGCTGACCAAATACGAACAATACTAACGACAAATATGCTTTGTTTTTTTTTACCATCGTTCATGGTCATCGTCCATCTGTATCTTCAAATGGTGTTTGCCAAAAAAATTGACCATAGATCAAGTGCCGCAGTTTGGGAGATCCCAAGAATACTGGCGAACTCAGCCATGGTCACTAGCTACCCCGTAGTTGGGAAGCACTGAGCGGGTGGCTATAGCCATGTTTCGTCGACCATTTCACTGGAGCATTGCCCTCACGGTAAACTAACCTGAAAAATAAAATAAGAAGGTGTGGGTGAACCAAGATCAAAGGGTGGATTTCCACGCAATGGCAATGTGCACCATAGGGCAGCAAGGTGACCTTGGTGCCGATCAAACTAGATAAAATATCAAAATTGCACCATCCCAAATGGGCAAATGGTTTGAGTCTGTTTAAGTATTGAACACAGCGGACAATAATTCAGAATCTACTCCTCGATGCTTGTAGATATAGCCTTGCATGTATATTTGCATCCTTCAATCTGCAGTATCTAACCTAACTACTATCCATCTTATCTATCTACCTATCTATCCATCTACCTGTCTATCTATCCTACCTATCTCTACCTATCTCTACCTATCTCTACCTCTCTCCAGGACCACTTCCGTTGCCATGGCACCTCCGGCAGGTGATGAAACTCCGCCAGGCCCAGTAGTCCCAGGGCATGCAGCTGCTCGGTGGGATCCAGCACGCCCGAACGCCTCAAGCAGCCGCACCAAGCCAGCCATGGGAGTGGCGGGGGAACATGGAAAATGGTGGGGAAC
>VSDK01019554.1:103937-126101 GCA_009767595.1 Symbiodinium kawagutii | reverse complement strand
TAGGGAAACCATAGGAAACATAGGGATGGTGGTGAACATGTTTTGTTGTTCAGTGAATTTTCAGGGTGATAGTTTTGGTTTTTATAGAGGATTAAAGGGATTGTTGAAACAGCAAAACTAAAATACAACCATACTTAGAGAATTATTGAAGGAATTGAATTGCTATCATTATTGAAAGATTACTTAATGGTTGGTCTTGGGGGATAACTATGAGAACTCCGACAACAATGATGGCTAAACAGCTGCTCTATGGTGGTTTCTCAAGCCAGTTCGGGGACCCTAAAAATGGCTGGTTTGGAAATGCAGCCTTTGGCCGGACAACATACATACGGCAGGGGCAAGGAGGAGAAAAAACATCAGTAATTGATTGGCCCCCCATTGTCATCATTGCTTGATTGCTGTCTATTCCTGTTGATCCAACTATGGTGGTTGATGCTGCATCCATGTGTGTTGAACGCTATCAACTATCTCTACCGCTCTCTCTCTCTCTCTGTCGAGGCTGCCAAGGGAAGGGGTGAGAAGGTGACTCTGCGTAACTATCAACCAGCATCTTGGGGGTTACAACACCACCTTATGAACTCCAAACCGCCATGAGATGATGCTAACTAGTCGCTGGTGAACTAACAGCTAGCCTGAACTACTCCAACTTACCCGCTATAGAACTAGTAGTATCAAGCATTTATCAGTTCAAAGCTCTCGTTATCAAGTTCCAGCAGCTACCATTTGGCGCACCGGTGCTCCACCGCAACAGGTGCCAACCGAGTCCCCCACGACTCGTCGGCGGCGTGGAAGGCATCCACAGCCGCACTGCGATCGAAGTTGCGGCACTTCCGCACCAGCTTCACGAACCTCGTTTTGGAAGTAGCATGGAAGGATGGACACCGCAGGAGCTCGAAACATGCATAACTTGAAAAGTTGATAACAAACTAAACAAAATGAGTTATGGAAATAAGACATGCTGAGCGCTATAGATATGAAGAAGTACGAAAATACGAAATGGAGAGAGAGGGAGAGAGAGTGAGACATGCATGGTTTAGACTAGACAAAAGCGCAAATGAATAGGGTCATCGACAGAATTATAGGAAAAAAACGGGACCTCGAGGAGAGTGCACGTTGCACTCTCCTCGTTTTCCATTATTTCTTGTTCCTGAGACAATTGTAACTCCTAATGTTCTTAAATCCCCCAGGTTTTTTCCATAATTCCTGTGGTGGGCCAAATCTTTCCAGAATTAAATGCACCCCTGTGTTTTCAGGGAAATTGCACCGAATATCCCCAGTTTGGAGGCGATCAGATTTTTCCATAATTCTGTTTTGCGTACCCGGCTAAATTAATTATGGAAAAACAATGGTGACACTTTCTATTTTCCATAAATTACATGTCCTGAGAATTATGCTTGGGAACAAAAATTGACAATGATTTGTATGCATCGGATCTGCACGCAATTCGACCCTTACTTGCTTCTGTAATTCTGTCGACAACTGTAAGGATGCAAAAGAGATGAACATGTATGAACATGTGCTTGCAATCTTGCATGTCATGCAAGTGCAATGGCATGGGCAGGAACATTGACATATCAAGACATACCGAACAACAAATCAGATGCCGAGCATACTATCCAAGAATCCTCATCCGGTCAAGGACGCATGTGGACGTACTGTGAATGTTACAGCGTAGGTATAATCCATACATGTGCGATTTGGAAAGGAAATACACGCGCATGTGTCTTGACATGTTGTGGCAGAAGTACGCACTGCGCATATACAAACGGCCCATCGAAGTGCGTATGTACATGATGCATGGTTTCACATTTGCACACGCTGGTGTTCTTTTCTGCCTGCAACTGCCACAGAAAGCGACCTGAAGAGACAAGTTAAGAGACACTTTCACATCGCACATAGAATGCATGAAGCCATCTTGGGTCCAATGATTTTGCGCCAGCCACGAGGAGGGCACGTGGATGGAAGATGTTTCACCCAGTGGCGTTTCCCATTAATTCGTCAGGCTCAGCTTCAAATTGAACGGCCTCCCATCAAATCCAAGTGGTGTTCATCATAATTAGGTTCACCATCTGTAGTCTTCTGACATGCCGCTCAAAGAATTGGGCTGCATACCCTTCAGTATTCTGGATATGGTATGCATGTATCCATGTATGCATGTATGCATGCAGGGGCGTAGATAACATATGTCTGTATCTATGTACATTTGTGAGCATGCATGTGCGTGCCTGTGTGTCCAAGCTAGGTGCAGGTATGAACCATACACTCACATGCAGCCTGACCAACAACCAAACAGCCCACCAACTTGCAGAACCTACTGAAATTTCAACCAACCAGCGAATCAAACAAACCAAACCAAACCACACCACCAATCATCACCGACCACCCACCCAACCACCCACCCAACCACCCACCCACCCAAGCAGACTCAGAAGCGTCCAAGGCACGTGGTGTAATCCAACTGATCTCCCATGGGATCGGTGGCTGCCTCGTAGATCAGCTGCTGCGCGCGGTCGAAGGAATAGCAATGACCCAGCCACCGAAGCACCTGACGGTGGTGCCCAGTGGCTGGCTGCGTCAGGAGCTGTGGCCATGGTTGGGTGATGTTGGTGGTTGGTTGGTGGTTGGTGCTGGTTGGTGTTGGTTGGCGTTGGTTAGTCTCGGTGTTCGTTGTTGGTTGTTGGTGTTGGTATGTGTTGGTTGTTGCTTGTTGGTTGAGGCATACAGTTGGTTCTTGAAGCCACGCGTTTGAAGACTGGTCAGCAGTATGCAGCACGAAAGTGCATCTATTTCTGACCAGGTAGAAGCGATCAGAGATGGGAGAGCCCTTCCCTCAGCAGGTGGACCCCAACTGAAAGCCCCTGGTGTATGCCAGCAGGTTGATGTCTTCCGGGATGTCCCGGCGCAAGCGTCATGTTCCAAGTTATGGTTCAGTGAGGATCCAGCAGGTGCGACCCTACTTGGCTACCATGGGGATCTCATTAGGCGATGAATGAATATCAAACATGCTGGTTGCTGGTGGAAGACTTGCCCATTGCGCACGCCGGGATTGAAAGCTTGAACTACTTTCCAGTGGCAATCTCATGACTGTTGTATGGCAGGCCCCCACTAAGTCTTGGCTCATTGCTGTACATCAATATGACTGCCGCGTTCCGTGTCTTCTGCTGTTGCCTACTTCAACTGTTACAGCCAAGCAATAGCCGCAAAATCGATTCTTGAAGTTCTTCCTGCTCTAGCTGAGTCTGGCTGTTCAAAATCCGCCTGATTTTTCTTTCCCAGGAGCATACTCTGACACTCATTGTGAATGAGGGTTGAGTTTCTTCATACTGATGACATTACTATTTAGAAACTGGCCATGGCGAAACCGCTACCCCGTGTGTACTTGCACAAACCTTTCCAAGAACTGACTGGTCATCAATACCGCTTCCCAATGATCAATTTAGTAATCAGGTGGTTCTTATCCCCTCCAAATTCTTGTTATTTGTGTTTCATTCATGCCAAATCCAATTGATCATGCCAAATCCATGGGAAGCATCAGGTAGTTTTCCATATCCATGCCAAATCCAGCTGTCTGTCAGGATCCAGCTTGCTTCCCCCCCCGCCTTATGAAGCATCCAGCTGGGGATCCTGGCGAACAGTGGGAGCCACACGGGGACACGTCAATGGGTGGCCCAAATGTTTTGCTTAGTGGGTCCAACCCAACAAGCGAGCCCACGACTCCTTATCTACATCATTCTACATCTTTACTATCAACTGACAGGGAGGATGTGAACCAACGGAATCAGCTGGCAATACAAACCTTTCATGAAACATGGAATGGTCGCGATCCTTGCGAAGACTCTGGATTACCAGAAGCCAAGCACACAAGGCTATCTGGGGCGAGGTATCTGTCATCCCCAATTTGTTGCGGGTCTCGCTTCGCCTGACCTGACAGGTGACAAAGCTCGAAAGTTCACATCATCCACAGGCCACCTTAGGCGTAATATGAGCTTACAAACGACCGCATAGCTGGTTGGTGGTCAGTTGCCTCATTGAAAGAATATGGGCTGAGTATCATCCACAGGTACGACAGGATGATTGAAATTAAAACTGCGCTGCACATAGGTAGATAGATAGATAGATAGATAGATAGATAGATAGGTAGATAGATAGATAGATAGGTAGATAGATAGATAGGTAGATAGATAGGTAGATAGATAGATAGATCGATAGATAGATAGGTAGATAGATAGATAGGTAGATAGATAGATAGATCGATAGATAGATCGATAGATGGATAGATGGATAGATAGATAGATAGATCGATAGATAGATCGATAGATAGATCGATGGATAGATCGATGGATAGATGGATATATGAAGCCAATTGTGCATGTGTAATAACATGATATATCACGATCTCAAACCGCCAGCCAATTATGTGAAGACCCACGATGGCACACAAGAACAAGCTATTTAGTGACGAACTGCCGCCACCCGATCAATCAGCTTTCTGACCTCTCACCAAGCTTCGTAACCACCCATGACCAACCACAACCACCCTTAGCCAACCTAAACCAACCATTCTGACCCACCAAAGATGCGGCTGTCAACGCCCGTCCTCTCAGTATCATCTTTCTTGTTCTTTTGGAAGGCCCGGCGAAGATCGCTCATCTGTGCATCCGTAAAGCCTGGCGGTTGCCGACGAAATGCCTTGTGACAAGCCCCAGCAAACTGCCAAAAAGGCTTCCACTGACAGGGTTATGAGGGATGACCTTCGGACCCTTTGGTACAACACTGGTAGGTCTGATAATCACATCGAAAATGCATGACTGGTACCCCAAATTCACTGGAAACAATTCTTAGAAGCAAAGCCGCCACTTGTGGTACGCCAACCCCTTGGAGGAGTCCCGCCTTCCCGGTTGCGCAGGCAATGCAACAAGGTGCACACATCATCGATGTCCATGCGGATGCCGCTCAAATCCTCGAAGTTGATCGAGGTTGTGGAGCTTGGATGTCTACCATCAATGGGAAATTCAGGTGTACAGCAAAAAACCTTTCATAGGAAATCAGCAGCTATGCCTCTCCCAAATCAGCAGCTATTTTTGACTGGTATTTCATGGGTGTTACTGCTTAGTATGGTTGAGAAAATTTTGATAAGGGGTTGACCTATCATTGTCGAGAAACCAATTCCTTTTCCATTAGGCGAAGTAGACTCGTTCTTATCCCACTTTGTTAAACCAACTTAGTAAATAGATTGGAGAAATCGAAGCTGGTCAGAATGGCAATGCCAACGGCGGGAATTAAGCACCAAGCAATTGACTCCCCCCAAACCAAAAAGCCCATCAATGAGTAGGTGCTCAGTGCTGCTTGTTAATGATAAATGGGTGATGTTACTGTACACTTAGCCATTGATTGCCATATAGTTGATCGCTGATTGATGCAGAATAACTAGTGATTGTAGTAATCATCAATGATGATTCCTACAAGTATCAGCAGCTTCTTGATAGCTATAGTTGCCAGCAGGTGAAACATGTGGTACTCCCTCCGTGACATCTCAAATACTGACATCAAAAGTCAAGCAATTAGAGGGGACATTGCTCGACCAACACTTCCAAGAGTGATTCATTGCTCAACATTCAAAGTTGGCGAGGTGAACGAAAATGACTTGAAGGTGAAGAGTTCCTTATGTTCCTTGCAGTGATTCATGTCCGTTCATCGTTCGTATGTGAAAACCAGGGATGCACGGTGGGGTGCCGGTGTCATGGCAGCACAACCATCTGCACGAGCGTCCAGCAGTTGTTCCGGGTCGGTCTTTCCGCAAAAGCCGGCTTCCTGCATAGCGTCCTCAGTGCGAAACCAGCTGGAACTTGGGGGTTGAGTTTAGGTCGAATGGGGCTGATGATGTTGAGAAATGACAGCAAAAGAACTGCAGCGATGCACAAAGAATTCATCTTACAATCACTGATCAATGAGAAGTGTGAATTCAGGATTTTAGCAGCTGCTGTTGTACTCCGTTTCAACCGTGCGGATTGCATTGGAATGAGTCGGCGATGCAGCGAAACAATGGAAGCTGGTCAGCTGCAATCACCGACGGTTCCCTGAGAAGGTTCTGGAGCCAAGGGACCACCAGAGCAGCTGCTGAGGTTTGGTATCCCAACTTCATCAACAATGCCTGGCTGCGCCGACTTCATGCTAAAGCCATTGAACTAGGCGGACAGGCGGGCAGCTACTCCACCCCTGCAGCTAAGGGGATGAGCTAGGGTGCTGCCCGACAAACCTACTACTGCTAAAGCCATTGAAAGATTGAGGGAGTAGTCTTGGAATCAGCAGCAGCAATCATCACGACCATCATCATGATTGTCATCGTCGTCGTCAACGTCATCGTCATCACGGACCAGCTATTGTTTTCACGGTGTTACAACCATTACTCACATCCTTCACTCCGGGAACCATCCGAACACTAGCCGCCTCCAGTTCTCTGACTGAGGAGATGCGTTGGCCGTAGCCATTGGCGACGGCACGCTCTCTGAGGAACTGTCGAATGGTAGTCAACTCGGCATCCTGGTGAAGCGACTGTGGCACCCTCTCCGTTTCCCAATCTGATCTATGAAAAAATGAAGTTGAAAGAACTGTTCTGTTGAAGTGTATTCCTGTCATTATATCTTTCAATTAATCATCACCGCCTACAAACCATACCTCCGGTCACCATCCAACCAAACTGGTGCCGTGCAACTTGCCATGATGCCATCCCCTCCCTGCTGCACAGTGGGGAGCACCTGGATGTGCCGCAGGCAAATCACAAACTCCGACTCGCTCAGCACGCCATTGCCTCGGGGCTCCCATGGAGCAGGATAGGCAGCCCCCAGAATTGCCCTCAGCGTAAGCCGGTAATCAGGAGGTCATCACTGGGCAGCAAGTCACATGACCGGGGAGAGAGAGAGAGAGAGGAAAGAAAAAGGAAATAATTATATGATATATCAATCTATCATAGTTTATTTATCTTTCGATCAATCTACCTATCAATCTACCTATCAACCAATCGATCATGATCGACCTATCCATCTATCTCCAATAAATCCGACAAGTGCTGATGGATGTGTCAACCATGCCCCAATGACCAAATGCACGGACCGGCTGGTCAGTGGAGTCATGGCGCGATATGCCCTCGTGGATGTCGATGATCAACCATGGTTGTAAGATGTTAAGTTACAGGGGTTGTTTGGCGTTAATGATTATAATATCCTAGTTCTACACTTAGATCCCAGGGGTAAATTGGGATGTACAATATCCCAGTTGTGCAATGTTATGCACATGCTTTTTGGTATCCTGGTTCTAAATTCCCAGGTTTACTTCGAAACATGTTCCATACTCCATAATTGGATATCATTGGGTGGCTGAACTCATCTGAACGCCCCCTACCATCCCCTACCTGAAAATGGCTCGTCTAAAGGGCGGATCGTCTAGGATTGGGCAACCAAACTGACACCACCTTCAGCCAAACGAGGCTCCAAGACTCCTAGTTAGTCATTCTTCACGGGTGATTCCCACGGCTGGCTTGCTTGGGATGATAATTTCAACCAGTCGGAGCAATCATCAAAACTCGGAAGTGAGTTTTTGGTCACTTCCTAGTGCCAGCGCCATGCCATCCAGCTGCCGTTCATGTCGCTTTGCTTGTACAGGCTCTGCACCTTGTCGTTGGTATACGGGAAACCCAGCCAAGACAGCCTGAGCGCCCCAGCCAAGGGGTGCAGTGCAGGTGGCACTTAGTTGAGGTCGATCAAAACTATCCACCCGGTCAAGTTGAAGATTGGGAAAGCATGGGAAGCCATATGGCAGTGGGTCAAAACCCTGTACCCCCTGGTTCCCCATCATTATATAATCATTGTTTTCCCTCTAGTTTGGTTGGTTATTATCCACCATTATTAGTTGATTACTATAGGCCCATAGCCATATCCACCATCCACTACCATTGTTGTTGGTTATTGTCCCCCATGAAATTGGTTGGTTCATGCTGACCCACAGCCATATACAACGCTGCCCTGGAGACCACCACTGCGCGGCAAGGAGCGCACTGCCCAACTCCCCCGCCGACATGTCGCCCGAGGCGTCGCTATCAAAGTCTTGGAAAACTCCACGGAATCGGTCCAGTTCCGCCACTAGGAAGCCTGGGTCCGAAGACTCAGCGCCATGCTCAGGCCCTACAGGTTGTGATGCCCCCTGAATTTGGAGTGGAAATAGGAGAATTGCCAGGCTAATGATGAAACACAAACAAACTACAGCCAGCTTGTCAAGTGGCGAATCTTAACTAACGAATCTCATGAATGGGGTGCGGCACCACCCCTTGGGAACCACGGGGGCTTTGGGCACGCCTTCGCGTGCCCTCAGCAGCTCCATCACGGCTGCCACATCGCGAAAGCCCAGCGAGTCGGAAGGCCTGGAGTGAACCACAGCTGTGAAGGTGAAGCAAGTTGGGTGAAGGCTGGAGGGGTCAAAGTTGGGGAATTGAGCTAGTTGCTGCACAAGGTAGGGACTCCAAACGTTGTAACTTGGGTTATGCCATTGAACTAACTAGTTCTATCGACAAGTAGTAGTTACCCTATAGTTGTAAACCAACGTAGCTATCTTGGGGGCCCACCTTGTATGACCCATGTGGTTGTAGGTCAGTTCGGGTGCCGTGCCCCAGGTTGTGAGTTAATCCCATCCATGAACTGATCAGATTAGGATTGGGCAACTTCTTGTAGGAACCTCAACTACTACCCCTACCCTTCTTTTGGGATGGTTGGTGTTGAACGGCATTGACCCTTCCCAACTCGGCCTATGAAATTAGGCAAAACCTGTATGACCCCCAAGGTTTGAACAGGTAAGCTTCCGCCTTGACAACTACAAGCAGCACCAGAAACGAGAGAGTCATCGACAACGACCACACTAACAGCTCTCAACACTTACAGGATCTGGTACTGTAAGTGGTTTCACCCCCTGAAAATATGTGCCAGCCAACCAACCATATTAGCTGGGGGAAATGAAAAATAAAAATGCTTAAAACAATCAACCAGAGATGAAGCACCAACAACAGCTGTTCAACTGCTGGGGGTTCTGTTGTGTTTCTCTCCATGGTTCAACCCGCACTGATTTCCCTGGTCACCTTGCTCTGGTCCCAACTTCTTTCAGCAACTCGTCCAGTACCACTCGACCTGTGGCCGTCCCAACTGAGGCTGGATGTTTCGGGGGTCTCCTGGCAAGTTTGTAAGGATTGCCGTTTTTTTTTCAGGATTCATGGGATTCTCCCCGCAAGTTTGTACGCAGCATATCATACGGCACTGGTTGCAATCCACCATTGGTTTGTACTGGGTCATGTTGCGTGCTTTGAACATCTTGAAACCTATGCATACCTATGAGCCTCTGGGGCCTGTGGGGCCTATAGGATGAGGGAATGATGAAACTTGGTTTTCCAAGGTTGCAAGTAGGCAGCCCCCCGGCAACCCCCAGGCCATGTATTCCCAGCAGGGTCTTGGCCATATATGAATTTCAGCCTCCAAAAAATCTCGAAGGTCACCGGTTCTCCATGATTCTTGGCCCATGTTCTGGGGACACATGCGCTATATACCGGCAGCCTACTCACTCTACTGGAGCTACTCACTCTACTGGAGCTAGCTGATGAACATGATCACCACGCCCTCATGAACTGCTCCTAGCAGCAACCAGGCTCCCCCCTCCCTTGGGATGCGCCCAGTGACGTGGCTCCAAGCCCAGCTCTTGGAGTAAAAGTGGGAGGCTCTGGACACACATCACACCTGGGAGAAGGGAGGCCCGCCGCCAGCCGCCCGGCCGCCAGCTTGGAAGCTGAAGAGAATTATCCTGGATGGAACATGGACATACGTCAAGCGCATGGATCCATTTGTGGATCGGGCCCTTTCAAAAACTTGAGAAACTACCCATGGATCCATTTGTGGATCGGGCCTTGAAAAAACTTCAGAAACTACAAATCATCATGTGAAACCTACGAACCTTGGGAATATTCAGGATGCCTATGTTCAGTTTCTTGGGTCGGCTTTCACCTTGAATGCGTGGCCGAACTGAATGCTAACTATCTACGAATCCTAGCCACACTAGCATTCTGCCCGCATTTTCTGACGGGAACCATTTCGACCAAACTGCGCATAACCTAGGAGTTGTTTAACCATTGTTGGTGGTTTCCCGTATTATCAACCATTTGCATTACCAGCCCTTAAAAAACCAGGAGCCAGGTCATGATTAGCCATGATTGAATTTGGATATCCCCCAATCATTATTAACCACTATTAGCCATTCTTGTTGGCTATTCCCGATTAAAATCCATAAACATCTCCTTTAACAAACCACCAACTAGCCACCGTTGACACCATCCATGATAAAACTCACGCTGGTTGTTGATTAATAGTGGCTCTAAGAATAGTTCTCCTGTCACCATTCATAGCTATCAACCACCAAGCATCCAACCATGGAGCCACGTCCACCGGAATTGCTGGGGCGGGCGCAGCATGGCGGTTTCGCCAGCGCACCTGGGTTGCTTTCGTACTTCAGGAACTCGGTCCGGTACAACTCGTGGAGACGAGATTCGTAGAGGCAAACGAATTGCATGAATTCCTCCCCTGAAGTTGGAGGATGGTTCAATCAGTGGTGCGGTGATGCTGAAAAGATGGTGAAATGATGGTTAAATGATGGCTAATGATGGTCAATCAGTGGTGAATAGTAGTGATGATTGATGGTGGAATCTGATGGTTCACGATGGTCAATCATAAGGGATAAGAAACAATAATGGTTGATGATGGTGATCACTGATGGTTCAATGATGGTCAATCAGTGGTTAGTGGCGGTCAATAGTAGGAGGTTGGAAGAAGTTGGTGATGGATTCATGATGGGTTGCTGGTCAATGGTGGTTAATGATGTTAATTGATGGTGAGTTGACATGGGTTGACGATGGTAATGATGGTTGATCATGGCTGTGACTGATGTTAACTGATGGTTTATGACGGTCGAAACTCTTGGAAATTGGATGGCTAATGATGGTTAATGATGGTTAAAACTTAAAACCGGCCGCGGTCAAACCTCTTGAATTGGGAGTTCGTGGTGGGTATGGTTCATAATGCTTGATGATGGTTCATGATAGATGGTGGTGCCTGATAATGGTTGACGAACGATGATTGATCATTGATGGCTCGTGAAAGGTTACTTTTTTCTGGAATCCGCACGGCTTGTATATCTTGTATCATGGATTGTTTTTGGGCCTGGGTCATCCACTAGTGTCATTGGGACTATATTATGGCTATGGGTCAAAACCCTGTACCCCTGGTTCCCATCATTAACCACTGTTTTCCCTCTAGTTTGGTTGGTTCTTATCCACCATTATTAGTTGATTACTATTGACCCATAGCCATATCCACCATCCACTACCATTGTTGTTGGTTATTATCCCCTACTATGAACCATTATTAACCACTAGTTGGTTGGTATACCATTGGTTGGTTGGTGAACTGCTTGACCCAGCTCGCCATCCATGCGCTTCACCAGCTGCTGGCGCCGAGGCTCGGTTCAACGCGGTGTAGCACGTCACTTGCTCCAGCGCCTCGTCGATCAAGGCCGGGCGCCGGTCCGCGAAACCTGGGGAAGCGAATCGATGAGTTGAAACTGGGTTCTCGGTAGGTTTGGGATTTGTTTAGCGCTTTTTTTCGGTAGGTTTGGGATTTTTTTTGGATATCAATGGTTATTGGATGGTTAGTGGATGTTTAGTAACCATATAACCATATAACCAAATATATCCATGGTTCAACGGATAATGATCAATGGTTCCATGAAAACTGGATAATGGTTCAATGAATAATGATCAAATGAGTTGATATTCAATGGTTCCATGAAACTGATATTCAATGAATTTCAATGATATTTCTATGATCAATGGTTCACCCCATGGCGGAATAATGGTGGTCACACTTCAGTTCATGGTTCATTTCATGGTTTCCTTGCGGTTCCGAGTCCAGGTTTCATATGTTTTATAGCGGTGCTCGTACGAGACAATAATCAACAACGCCTATAATCACTAACATGATTCATGATTATGCCGAGCACATGATCCCTATGAGTGAGGAGATAACAAGCAACCTACATTTAAACCAACATCAATCAACAGTTCCGCAGACCAACGATCACGGGGATAGACTAGACCAAGCAACCAGAATGCTGCGGCGCCTGGCAAACCTATGGGGTCAGGTGAAAGGAGTGGGAGAAACCCAAGCTAGTTACCCAACCATTGGTTGAAGAAAGGAACTACGATGAATAAGAACCAAAGCACCACCGCAGATGCACTGAGAATGATTCAACCCGAGCTACTCATGGCTAGTTCATGGTTGATGATTAAGAGTGCCTGATGATGCTTGATTGACGGTGCCAGATGGTGCCCCAAGTCTCATGACCAAGGTCAACTTACCCGTGGATGAAGCTGCGCAGCAGTTTGTTAGAGGTGCCAGGCAGCCGCAGTGTGCCAGGGCTTTGTTCAAGTCGTCTCGATGAATCTCCCCTGGGCGATGGCATCATTGTGCCCTACCCCATGCGACCCCCAGAGAATAGATGATTCATAAGCAGCGACGATTTTTCGCAGAAAAACTTCAGAAAACCTGCAGGGAACCCTATAGCATGCGTGGTTGTTTTCACCGATACCGCTAGATTTTCCCAGCTGCACTGGTGATGAAAGATATTGAACCCCAAGTTTGGGTCATTAACTTTGAACAGGTGGTGTGATCAACAAGGCCGATCTTTCATGACTTCTTGCATAGTCAAGCAGAATCTTCTGACTGGTTCTTGCTGGCTCGTCACCAGTTGAACCACCATAAAACACTCAACTCCGTCATTCAGCAAACAACCATTTTTGACATCACCCGCTAAACTACCTGATGACTATAAGCAACTATAGACCTCATTAACCAACCAGCAAACAAGTAAAGAAAAATTAGCCGCCAAACTAAGGACTCATCACAAGCACCACAGAGCAATTTTTCAAGATAAAGTCCCAGAATGAGCCTACTACAATTCACCACCATGAAGCATCTTCAGCCAATTGAAGCCAAACAAGGACTTATGCGCCTAGCTTATCACCAAGTCGATGGCAAGGCTCTACATATGGGAAAGTTACGGCAAGGTCCATAGCTTAGCAGCTGTGGATTCACAGGTCGGGCTCGAAGAAATATGCCATTTCCAATCCCAAATGCTCCATGCGTGGCATATTTACCAGATTGTTTAATCATTTGTTATCATTTGTTTTCATGTTTTGAAATATTTTAATCATTCGAAACATGTTTACCTACTTTTGAGTCATTTTATGTGGGTAACTTTTTTCAGCACCATAGAGATCCACGGGGCATTTGGGCCCCTGGAAGCCTTCACAATCGTTCCCCACCCAGGTCCATGTGGCCCCCGAAACGGGTGAACAGGCCGGCCGTCGCCAAGGATCCGTCGTGGCGAAATCGATTGAAGCTGGACCTGGAGCCCCACGTTACATCCTGCACTTTGAAACCCTTAAAATGGTCGAAATGGCAACAAAAACCCGGTAAAGTCAAGTAAACCTGGTAAAGTTGGTAGGGTCACTACTACGTAGGGTCACTACTACGAAGGATGCAACTATGGTGATTATCAACCAAGTTATAACTAAGGGGCCCCGCCTTGCATGAACATGCTCCAAAGACTTAATCCAAAGATTGACTGTTGACATGCTGGAACATGCTGGAACATGCTGGAACCATATACCTGAAACCAACATTCATGATAATTAACCATAAACATGGGGGAAAATCGACTTTGGAAGCGACCCCCTAAACAGTATGAAGAGCAGCTGTTTGCTGTCAAGAATCGTCACCAGCAACCAAGCACAGCCACAACCATGACCGACGACAACCAAAAACCATCAGGACCCAACAACCGTCAGCAACAACAAGAATCCACAAGCGACAGGACCGCAATCACACTCACAACCAACCACCAACGCTGCCAATAAGTAAGCAGCTAACCAAAAGCCAACCCATCCAACCAGATTTTTTCGCGATTTGCCACCTCCACTTGGCCCTCTCATCCGAAGAAATCCGCCTTGCCTCAGCGTCAACCCACAATGGTTGCAGTGCATGGCAGTGCTCTCAGTGCCGATGTTCACGTTTGAGCAACAGCAACCACCAATAATATGGGATTCATAACCCTATGAGCATGAATGGATGAGTTCTCAAATGTTCACAGTTGGTTGTGTGATGTGTAGAAGTGAATCATCAGGTACAAGTAACAACCCCTCAACCACCTGTGATCTTCCCTGCACATCTAATGCAAATGATTCAAATGATGGTACCAGTGCGACCTTCCGGGGTACCTTCCAAAAACTCCTGGGGCAACCAATCACAGTTTCGGACACACTTCAGAACCAGGTTTGTCAGTTTGTACTGTCAAAGGTGATTCGCAAGTAGTTTCGCAATGACAACTTGGATATTTGGATCTCGGAACTCCAATGGCCACCGCTACGAGTTGGGATTGGTTCCAACACACCTCCCAAGGTCTCAACAAGATCAAAAAATATCTTAGAGGGGTTTTCGATAGGGTGCTTTTTTGACAAACTTCAGGCTGCAAAACTCCAACATTTTTTCCAACACAATCCCACCAAAATTCCAACAAAATTCCGACGTACTGTAATTCCAGCACAATTCCAATACAATTCCAACAAAAATCCAACGAAATTTCAACAAAATTCCAACGTACTGTAATTCCAACAAAATTCCAACGTACCGTAATTCCAACAAAATTCCAACGTACTGTAATTCCAACACAATTCCAATACAATTCCAACACAATTCCAACACAATTCCAATACAATTCCAACACAATTCCAATACAATTCCAGCGCAATTCCAACAAAATTCCACAATTCCATCAATAGAAAGATGATGGAAAACTGATGGATTTCTAACGGATTTATGTTTGAAGCATGTTTATTGACATGCACCAAAAAGTACCTGATCAAAAGACTACGGTAAAGGGTTTTAAGACAAGAACCCCTAGGGCTTGGAGCCACATCTAGACTCCAATCTGGCAAGGATGATGGTTGTGCCACAGAAATTTCACCAAACAGGCACCTCTCGAAACAATTCTGAACCACCCATGCGTGAAACATCCTAATTCGAAAAGTCTAGTGCAAATCGCTCCAGAACTCGAAACTGCCATTGTTGACAAGCACAATGCGCCCTCAAACATTTGGCTCAAAGACGAACTGTATCTGCACGGGCCATCACGCACTTAAAATCTGCGACCAGTTGGAACTGTTGCCAAAGCTAGAAGTGGGCAAAGGCTTGACAACAGGCCGGTACCCAGCCGAGTTTCTGAAAGTCACGTGTTACTGACATTGAATGCCGGTTGTATTATACGCAATGCACCACAAGGGAAGATTTACCGCTGGTATGGTGACCTATTGTGCCCCAAACAGCCCAGAGAGCCCAGGTTTCCCAAGAATTTTGGACGCCATTGAACTGGCCCCTCACACAACAAGGGAATGTTGCCAAGTAGTTGGAAGAAAACCTGGCTACGGAAATGTAACTTTCCCCTGGTTGCTTTTTGCACAAGGAGGTGGAATTATTTGGCGCATGTGGTTCTAGGGCGCTCTGTAGGTTGCACCCTCCCAATACGACCGCGACAACTTCCATCTCCTCAAATCAGCAAGGCTCCACGTGATTTTCGTCATCAGGGAGATGCTCCTGTGTGCTCGAAAGGAGCGCCAGGAGCGCTGAATGTGAAGTGGCAAGCAGCAACAGCATGCGATTGGAAAGACTGCCTTTGTAGCAGTGTAAATGATGCTCAAATGAGAGGCAACAACAAAAAAATTGCAACATCAATATATTCAACGGCCTCTGCTTGGCATCAGTTCTGGTACCCACCAATCCTCCTTAGGATTACGATAATAAGTTGTCATCAGCCCTGATAGCAGTTTGGTGTCCCACATAGAGGCTGCCACAACGTCATCTCTCAGTCACCTGGTGGGCCAATGGTGGGCCAAAGCCCTGCACCCCAAGCTTTCCTAAAACACGGAATGGCAGCCTTTCGCCTACCCCTGGACCCCACGAAGCCACTGTGGAAAGCATCCGAAAAATGATCCCTTCGGCAGCTGCCATGGCTCCCCCTCTTGATCTCCTTCGATGCCCTTAAGCTCAACGTGCCCGAGTATAGCCCTTCCTCCTGAGGCAAACAAGACAGGGAGTCCAAGATCGATTTCTGGACAGGTTTCAGACTTCCACAAGGGTTGAGTTGTCTGAAGAAAGCACTTCACTCAATAGGCATGCTGACCAACCGGTAGAAAGCACTTTGGTCATCATGAATTCTAAAGAACTCCCGTCTAATCTTCTATAGCTTGGTATTGGGATCAACTCAAGTATGGAGTACCAAACGGTCCAGGTCGAATATGAATGCTTTCAAAATTCACCGGCCAACCAGCAACAACACAGCTCAATTCATGAGTATTGGTGAGAAATCCCATTGAAATGTCAGACAGACTTGTTTGGAGGTCAGACCCGAAGCAAAAGAAAATCTCTGTTTGAATGTTCCCAGGAAAGTCATTCATTTCGCCAGATTCAAGCGGTCAACTTATCCCTTGCACGCCTTCAACATCCTGCCGCCAACAGCTGAAAATGGATGCCCGGAAGGCTCTTGGGGGTTGAACGCACTTCAAAGTCAACAAACACATTTCTCAGAGCGTGCAGCGAAACTGTTTGCAACCGTTTTCCCATGCACTTGTTGCATCCTCCAAGTACCTCTCCCTGATTTCCCGTGTCCAGCTGTACCCTGGCCCATCCCAAAACGCGAAGTCTTCAAGGGGAAAACCAACATCAACCAACATCTGCCAGCCTGTGTCGACCTCAACGGACCTTCACCAACCAACCCGGGCGTCAACAACCCATGGCCCTCAGTTTCGTGTCGCGACGTCACTGTCGCCCCCAACCAGCAGAGTCAAACTCGCTCCTCTGTGTGTCGGCGCGAGCAGCTGGATGGCATGGCTTTGGCCAGAGACTCCTCCTGAAACGTCGCATAGGACGCTGATGGGAAAACCTAGGTGTCACATGGTGTCACTAAGATCAACAGTATGGTGTTTAACCTTCAAATTTGATCGTTATCAACATAGCCATGGCTAACCGTTGTTATTCCTCTGTTCTCAACAAGTATTACAAGTATTAGCAATCATCAATCAATGAACCCTGCACTGACCAATCAGCACCAGCGTATCTCTACTGGAATCAACAGGGGGCATTGTTTTTACAAATATGTGCACCAGCTTCAAGTTTCAGCAGAGTTCTAAGCATTCCTGTCCTGGTGAACTCACTGGTGCCGTGAACCATTCACTACGATCACCCCCTGTAGCAGGGCGATGCAGGGCTGCACCTGGGAGCCACAGCACCGGGTGGGTCCCATTCGGGCGCCAAGCTTCTGCAGTGCCACTGGGCTTCATGGAGCTTTGTTCGCTCATCACTTCGTTGCCCAAGAGCCCGCTATAGCCTCAGCACTCCGCAGGACTTGACCCAAGTCCATGATGATTGAATGACGCGGCTAGCCTATGGTTTTCTGGACGGATTTGATGATGGTAATAAATGGTAGTGCGTAATGATTCAATGATGCCTTAGTGGCTGACAATGATTAATGATGATTAAACGATTCAAGGTCAATGGTTCAATCAGTTCAATCATCAAAACATGAGTGATCAGATGATCACTTAGTGGAAATACTTACATAATGATGCGGCTAATCCAGAGTGGCTGGTGGTAGAGCATGGCCCATGACGATTCATGATGGTCAAACACGAGTTAAAACTGGCCAAACAGAATTGTGCACTATGCTCAGTCATCACGGGTGCGAATGACAAGAAACACTCTAAAATTCCTTCCTGGATCTGCGTGGTTGGCTTGTAAATTCACAGGCGGGTTGGTGATTCGAAGGAGACAATTGGATCTCCCAAGCGCGTGCCCAGCGGCCAAGCCCTTCCCAGGTGGATTCTCTGCTCACATAGCGGGGTTTCCTGAAGACCACGGCCTGCACTTTGGCGAGACGCTGGACATGCGGGTGGCACCTCTAACCATTGATATCTGGCTATGGCCATGGGATGGCATCAGAACCACCAAATCGGTAGTTCACATCCATCACAATGTTATAGCGAACTGGGATGTGAACAGTCAGGCGTACCTGCAACAAAACAGGACATGTCGTGTCAAAAACATGATGCCACAAAACAGGCATCCCTGGACTGGTGGTTTCGCAACCCGCGAAAAAAAATGGCATCCAGGACATGCAAGAATTGCTTAACAAAAACGCTTCACCAATTGCCAATTGATTTGCTGGTCACATGAGCTTCACCTGCACCACCCCATGGCACCTCCTCATCGGAATCATCCAAGTTGTAACCTGGGCTGCTCTGCGGACCCTGAGACTCACGTTGTCATAACCATGGGGTACCACTGGCGTACCACTGACCACTATGAACCAGCATGGGGAACACACCAAAGTGCTTGTTTTGCGACTTTTTGCTGTTTATACGACCTGGTCCTCCAAACCATGATGTTAGGGTGATCATTCAAACGGATGCGCCACCACCCCAATCGCTTCATCGCGCTTCTCCGGTTCATCATCCAGTCATATCGCTGCAATGTCAAGGGGGTCAGCAGTTGCCCTTCGCTCTCCCAGAAAGCGAAGCTAGCGAATCGGCAAAACACAGATCAAAGGAGCAAGCGAGGCAGCTAAGTGTTCCAGGAAACCCAGTTGAATCTGTCTCCTCGTGTTTCATGGCCTTGACGAACCAAGTTGTGCAGCCAACATTGGTTGTTCGATGCAGATTCCCTGGAAAAAGCATGGATGATCATGATTTTTGCTCGGCATGGTTTGAACGGGGGGTTTCGCTCGCAGCACCCACTTATGGACTTCCCTCTGTCCTGAGACACTTGAAGTGTGCATGGGAGCAAGTGGTGACCACGTGAAACGAACAAAATCCCAGAAACATTGATAGGAATGGCTGATAGATGCTGATTGTGGGAAAGTTTCATCATGTTTCATCCCACCAGCCAGGCCTTTAGTCAGCCATTGGACGTCCTTAAAAATCAGTGGGTGGTCATCTCTGCTAGGCAAACGCCAACCTTGATGGTTGTCCCATAGAGTCATGAAACACCAATATTGCTACACGACCTATGTTTGATAGAAATCATGAATACAAAACCAGCTAAATTGGTGGTGGGAAATCATTGAAATGGATCTCTCATTAGTCTTGGATGGGTTAAAGTAGATACCCCAGAGCTGGTGGGCCCCCAGCACATGGAATTCCGCAGGTTTTCACTTGCTCAACCGTTGGCAAACTTCCGTGGCAACTGGGACTGCATTTCCTCACATGATGGGCCTGCTATCCGTTGAATGAGCCACAAGTATCCAGAATTGACGTCGACAAGGAATCTTGGAGTCAAACATCGTAGACCATCAACCAAGACATAGATGATCATAGATGTATAGTTCTACTATATCGATCTCCGTCGTATCCATCCATCCATCCATCCATCCACCCATCCATACATCCATCCATCCATCCACCCACCCATCCATCCATCCATCAGTGCCTCCCTCCATCAGTGCCTCCACCCATCCATCCATCCATCCATCCATCCATCCATCCATCCATCCATCCATCCATCCATCCATTGCTGCCTAGCAGCTGATGCGCTCTCTGCTACCAGAGCAGCTGACGACCGCCGGCCTCGGCACAGAAGTTGCTGACAACGGTCATGGCTGAGAATGGCTAAAATCGTGGTAATGATGGCTGATCATCTGGTGATAACCAGTTGATGATGGCTAATGATGGTTTATGATTTTTGATAAGGGCTTATTGATGGCTGCTGACGGTTTCATTGATGGTTGATGATGGTTGATGATGGTTGATGATGGTTGGTGATGGTTGATGATGGTTGGTGGTGGTTGATGATGGTTGATGATGGTTGATGATGGTTGATGATGGTTGATGATGGTTGATGATGGTTGCTCATGGCTCGTGATGGCGGACACTGGTTTAACGATTTTCCCAAGTAATTATCTAAAAATGTTCTTATGAATCCAGAATTGATACGAGTTCGTCATGGATGTCTAGTAGAAGTGTTTAGCAACAGTCAATTTGAAAGTCAGACCATGAATATTGTCAATCAGCAAGAACTGTTTGATTTAGCAGGCATGCATCCAATTTGGGGGAGGTACACGACTAACACGATATCAGTATATAATACATCACCAAACTTGCTGTTTCCACCAAGTGCCTGCTAGCTGGAAAAATGAACAAAAACAAGAGTTACACAACATTCTTGTTAGATGTGTGGCATCCAAAAGGTTTCCTTTTCATTGGCACATGGCAGTTGGAACACCATCTGTCCACAGAATTCTGTTTCCGGGTTCGTCGGAGCAGCTCAGGTTTGACAAGCTTCGGGCCTTAAGCATGTCACCGACAAAAACATCAAACAAATACATAATACAAGCATAAAACAAATCACCCAAAAATATCACCTGTGCGTCCCAAAACGATCCTCATCAAAGAGTCGGTTACGGAATGTCATAGAATGCCAATCTGTAACTATGACGAAATCATGGTATTCTTGGCTACGGCCATCTAATCTCTCCAGCGCCACTGCCATCATAGCTGCCAATTCCTTTGCCAGCTACGCCGACCGTTTTACCTCCATCAGCTGAGTCACCAAGGTGTCCAAGCGGAAGATGTCTCCAAACTGCCGACGACGCTGCCAGGTGAAGGCTGCCATGTAAATCAAACTGATGGAATTTTCAATCTTGAGCTACCAATATTAAGGGATAATAACCAACAATATTAGGGAACCAATATTGGGGGGAACCAATCAAACGAGCTACTTGGCTGTGGGTCAAAATTAGGTAACCAATATTGGGGGATGATAACCAACACTATTAGGGAAAACAATGGTTACTGGTAGGGGAACCAGGGGTGCGGGTTTTGACCCACTGCCACTTGTATGTACTTGTAAATCAACCTGATGGAATGTGCGGCCTATACACAGAACTGATATCCAAGATGAAAATGAAAAAAGAAGGCAGGCCTCAATTGGTCATGCTTGTGTGCAAACATGCAGGCAGGCATAAGAAGTATCAACCAATAATGTTTTTAAACAGCGCCCAGCTGGGGAATGGCATGGGCTACCCATCTGCTGCTCAAGACCCGTGGTTAAATTCGCTGCGTGCGAGAATGAGGATCAGCTTGTGCCCGCCCTTTCTTACTCGGTGGGCCGCACGGCCGATCTCGTCGTGTCTTTTCATTGCGATACTTCTTCCGCTTCATCTCAGTCCCTTCCCCCATGAACAACTTCTCAATTTCAATGCCTGGTCTCACTGTCTGCATTTTGCTATTTCCCTTCTTCTTTACCCTGATCTTGAACAGCGGTCTCTTTACTGAAAAAATGGAAAATCACTTCCCCAAATTGGGTGTCTCGCATTGCCCACCCTCTCTGAAAACCACGGGTCCTGGAGCGAATCTGTTTCCTAAAGCTTTCGATTTCGATTTGGGGGAGCCTCGATCGATGGAAAGGATGACCAAATTGTAGCTGGCATGTCGTGTATTGCTGAGGATCATCTCCAGAATCCCCTTACTACTGCCCCAAAGGCTCCACACATTGGAAAATGACTCTCAAGGCCTGTCCACAACATAATCTTTGCTGTGTAGCTGGTGGCATGGCGGAATACAGCCATGTTTATAGCATGTTATATATAACATTATGTAACCAAATTGTAGCAGGCAAATTCATGGTTATGAACCACTTCCTTGCAGGTGTTCCACATTCAAGTGCTCTGTCATACTTTGCGCGGTTCTGAGTTGTAACATGAGCATACACTTGTGCACTGCAGTAGCCCATGGTAGCCCTGAAAGAAAAACACGTGCGCGGATATCAGTGCATGTTCCATTCACAGTCATGAACAGTTGAGACCTAATCTTTTTCGTCTACAACCGGAAGCACTGCGCACATGTCTACATGTAGACCTTGTGCAGATCTAGAAGCCCGGCAAAAATCAAATGCCGAGCCCATCCCCAACCATCCCACCCCCCAAGCCCCCAACCATCCCAACCCCAACCCCCCAACCATCCCTAGCACCCCCCAACCA
>VSDK01019554.1:93332-103818 GCA_009767595.1 Symbiodinium kawagutii | reverse complement strand
CGGTGTCCAGGGCCACGCGGAGCAGCGAGCGGCGGTGGCGAAAGGTGAAGGCCAGGACCTCCAGTGGGGTGGGGTGGTTGGGGGTGGTTGGGGGTGGAGATGTTGAGGGGTTAGGGCATGATGCTTGGGGATGGGATGGTGGGGGGTGATGGTTGGGGGATGGTTTTTTTGGGGGAATGGTTGGGCATGGCCATAGTTAGGAATGGTTACAGGATGAAGCTTGTGTGCTGGTGATGGTGATTTTTCGCTTGGATGGGTCTATGATCAATGCGATGGTTGGGTTTTTTTATGGATGGTTGTTGGTTTGATCTTGATTGGTGCATGGGTGGTCTATAGTCATGAGGGATTGGCTAATTGTTGCTTGTTTCACTGCTCGAGTCTTGGGGGTGCTAGGGACGGATGGTTCATTCAACAAGTAGTACTGAACGATTTGTTCATTGTATCACCTTTTATGGCTTGTTCGTACACTAATCTTTGGTTCAACCTTGCATCTCTTTGAAGGATTTCGGGAAGCACCAAGCTTAACAATGGCAGAGAAGCCCAACATAGCTTTGGAATGCTGGAAATGGGACAGATCACCCAAGATTCCCAAGATTGTTGGGCCTAATCAGCCTGAGGCGTGGCATACCCAGAACCATGGGTCTTTCCTGATGGTGCGTTGGCTCCTGAAAATAAAGCCCTTCTTAGAATTTCTTAGCTCACTTTCTGGGTCGCACGAGGGGTTGCACCGATAGAGCCAGCAGATTCTGTTCTGCCCCACCATCTTCCCATCACTTTCCGGGCAGGACACTGGCCGTCTGATCCTTCCCGCTGCCACAGCTTTGAAGACTTTGTCTCCTGGGCTGGCAGCTTGGAGACAATCCGCTTGAAGTTTTCATTCACCAAATTAGTTTCATGCTTGGAAAATGGACTGTTCGTGATTGGCTCATGTTTGGACAATGGTTGGGTCATGATTGGTCAATGACTAACGTTTGCCGGAACATGTGCATTGGCACGACCAGTGTTTCATTTCCTGCAGGCAATTGGGACATATGGCTGTGGGTCAAAACCCTGTACCCCTGGTTCCCCATCATTAACCATTGGTTTCCCTTTAAAATGGTTGGTTATTATACCCCATTATTGGTTGGTTAATATTGACCCGTGGCCATCTGCCCTCCCAAGAAGGTTGCAACTCAACATGCCGACCGTTGACCTTCCAGGGACCTTCCCAACGAGTCACGTGAACGGCAGCCCGTCATGGGAAAATGTGACAACTGGATGGGCAACTCAGGCTCCTCGGCCTGCAGAAATGCGTGAGGTGACAATACTTCCATCCAGTCCCAGCCAGGGATAAGAAGATAACGATCACCATCTGGAAATATGGAAATATACTCATCAGGCAACAAGTGGGACTTTTTTAATTGGGGTACTTTTCAAACAATGCTCCATTAAAGTTGTCCTAAAGTTTTCCTGGACAAAACCTAGGTGAAACCCAGAGTATTCCCAACTTTTCCTGGATGTACATCTATTAACATGAGGATGGGCAAACTATGCAACAATGAGTCATTCTCATCCTCATCATCATCATCATCATCATCATCATCATCATCATCATCATCATCATCATGTTTAATGAGCACAGGGCATAATCCAAGTGTTGCTGATCACCCTGGGGTATGATATGTTGAGCACAGGGCTGCATGGAAGCAACTATGAATTGAAAGGGTGCTAAAGGAATTTTAGGATAGTTGAGGGCCATCTTCAATGCAGCACCCCTGCAATTCAGAGTTGCCACATGTGGCATTGAGGATTCATCAAGGGATGAAGCTGGGAAACTATGCCCAACACTGACTGAGTCATTCAGCCCTCCCTGCACTGCCATTACAACATAGCCTACAGGAAGTTGGGGGCCACTGACTTTCAGGTTAGCAGCCCTCCAATTCATAGTTGCCACATGTGGCATTTGGCACATTGGGAGGCTTCTGAAGATGGGGCTGGGAAAGTATGCAAGAGTGAGGAATTCTACCCACCCCTCCCTGCACTACAATGCAACTAAATACAACATAGCACTAAAGGAAGTTCAAGCCTTTGCTACTCATTTCCAGCCCTTTCCCAAGTCATTCCCACTCCCCTCCCAAGTCACCCCCCATGTCATTCCCATCTCACTCCCAGATCATTCCCATACCACTCCCAGCCCATTCCCAGCCCATTCCCAGATCATTCCCAGGTCATTCCCAGGTCATTCCCAGGTCATTCCCAGGTCATTCCCAGATTCTGGCCGACCCCCAGCTCATTCCCAGATCATTCCCAATTCATTCGCAGATCATTCCCAATTCATTCCCATATCATTCCCAGATCATTCCCAGGTCATTCCCAGGTCATTCCCAAATTTTGGACTAGCCTGGCTGTGGGCAATTTCTTTTAGAAGTCTAGTTAACGCTATTTAAACACAATGCTGCACTTTTGATCCCTTTTGTTGATTGTCATTTTTTCCTAAGCACAGCCCTTTGTTTTTAGTTTTTTGGCAGTAATCACTTAATCTGAAGAATGTCACAAGTTTGATGGGTCCAGCATGGCAACAGGTTGGACGCAGTTGCAATGGCTATTGTTGCTTAAGAGAAAACAATGGCCACTACCAGCATGTTGGCGCCTAAAACAACAGTTTTGGTTACTTCATGCTTACTATTTCGATGTGCCTGCAGGCTGGCAGTTACTTCACCTACTTGCCAACTAACCAAGGATTACATTGATTTGATTTGCATTCATTGCTACTGCTTGTTGTACCAAACAGTGATCTTGCTTATGAACTGAAACAAGCTTCATATTAATGATCAATAGCCTTTGACTTGTGATTGTTCAAGGAAAAAAGCCCCCCTGTGTCATTTTAAAGTAGAGATTATTTGAGAATTGGTCAATTACATGTTGCATTGAAGACCCAAGTTGTGAGGCTCGAGCTTAGCGAGTTCTAGCTGACACCCAGAGAAGCCTAAGTTGTTCCCAGGCCATTCCCAGTCAGAACTGTTTGGGAGTCATCTAGGAGTCTTCCAGGGGTATCATGAGTTGAAAGAACCCCCTACCAAAGAATACCCACTTGTGACCCTAAGATATACTGTACATCTCCATTTGCCGATGTAAGAAAATTTATGAAGACGCCAAAATAAGATATAATATCATTCGTGCGGCAAGTTCCCCAGCATGATCCCCATACCAGACAACCAGACATTTTCCATGCACGACGCCCCTGGCAATGTGCACAGTAGTGCCATGCTAAAATTACCACCATTTTGGCATTGCGAAGTCACAGGAGAAGGGGGCCTATGGGCCTTTGGACTACGGCTTTTTGAGGGACTTGCATTGACCATAGACGACCTACGACCTGAGATTCATACGAATCATGACAATCCAAATGCTCCGTCGGGCAGCGGATTCAACTTGGACTAAGAAATGCTTAAAATCATTAGAAAAAGGCGTCCTGCAGATGCCATGGACTTCTTGCGTCACACAATTCATGTGAGCACCCAGCAACTGCTGCAAGGTTTCATCCATCAGCACCAGTTCGATGACTATGCAGCAATTGCTCATGGCTTCGCTACACATCATCAATTGTTTCAGCAAAGGCGCTTGAGGACGTCATACTATTACCCCAATAATGGTTGATATTGCTCAAGAAGAACAATCATGATGAATCATCGGCTGAGAAAGCCTGAATGCGTTGGATAACTCGCAGCAACTATCACAACTGTGATTAGTAGCCATTATTCGGTGTCATCAAACATCATCACCAGCCATCATCATCAGCTGCAACTACCATCAACAACTATCATTAACCGTCATCAACCATCGTACTTATGATCAACATAATCAGCAAGTATGACTAACATATTCAACCACAAAAAATCGACCAATACAACAATCAGCTCGTGAGAAATCATCACTACCACTCGCGTCATTAACCCATAAAGTCATCTAAAATCAAATGACCAACTTCAACCAAAAGTCATCTGAAATCATCAATCATTGAACTCGAATTGAACAGTAACAGTAACCCCATTCAATCCAACTCATCATCACCCATTCGGTGGTTTATCAAAATAAGGAGCCCCTAAAATGGTTGGTTTATTACTACTAAATGACTATCAATGATTATTTATGGATGATTTGGGGGTACCCCTTTGAGAAAGCACCACATCATCCTTGCCTTCCATCATCCTTCACCCTGGGCGGTTTTTCACGCCGCGCCTCCGAGGCTGGGGACCCAGCTCCGGCCGCGTGACCCTCCTCGTCGTCGAGCTGGTGGAGCCTCCCGGCAGCTAAGCACCGTGCGGAGCGCGGGGCCGGTCGATGACGAAGGGTGAAAACTGGTCCAACAGGTCCAGGACGGGATGTTTGGATGGGAATTTTCGATGATTTTTGGGATTTCGGATGGGATTTTTGGATGGGATTTCTCTGTAGATGCTCGATGATTTTCAATGAATTTCATGTGTAACAACCGGATTTCTTCAATTTTCCAGATCATTTGAGTTCGTTTTGCTGATGCAGATTTGTTCATTTGTGTCGGATCTTCAATGATTTTCATGTTTCTCAACCACGGTGAAAACTGCTATATAGAAGGTCGTATAGCTTTGGCATCGCCGCATATTCACGCAGGGCCCAAAAGCCTTTTGGAACACAAGTTGATTTCATGATCTGTAGTTTTCCTGCGTGCTCAAATCTGGATGCGAGCGTTTGGAACTGCTTGGCATCAATCTGTTGGAAGTTGGAAGGTCAACGATGAAGATTACCGAAAAGAAAGAGAACTCAAGGTTCATAAAAACATCCACATCACCCTGAGCCCGAAAAACCGGGATTGGTCTGGAACCATCTGAGCAACCAACTGCGCAAGGTCAAGAACTTGTCATCCATTCTTGCGCAGCTGATCTGCCCTGATGTCCCCATTGCAATTAATTACCAGTTTTACAATCTACAACCACCCTGTCCATTGGCGATTTTTAAGCCGCTTGTAACTGAGGCCATGAACCTCTTGTTGAACATCACTGGCCATCATCAACCACGATTCACATTCATAGACAGCAATAACTCATCCATTGACCCTGCACATCTACTATCATCAAGCATCATCAAGCAACATCAGCCATTTACCTTGACAATCATCAGCCACCATCCACTACCATGCACCACCATCCGCCACCATGGCTATCGCTGCGTTCCGTGCTTTCCCCAAGGGGAGCGCAACGCCGCCTCCGAGTCTTCGCTCGCAGCAGCGCCACCCGGTTCTGCATCTTCGCCTGGATGAAATCCCGGGCCTTCGCAACGAATGATGGCAGAGCCCAGGTTGGGCAAAGCTGCTGACATGAAAATCTGGATCAACTCATGGTTCAGTGCTTCTGAAGATGACGTTTCATCAAGAATACGAATAGTAGTAATAGTCAAAAAAATGGCAATAAACATAATGGTCATGCCTTTAAGCAGTGATGGATGTGATTGTTCATTGATGGAGGATCGATGCTTGAGAAACGGTTGGGGCCTGATAATCTGGTTGCAAATAGTGACTGACTGTGGTGAATTGATGGTTCAAGCACTGGATGACTAATGGTTGGATGGTTGGCAATTAAGTTGGTCAGCTCATGGCTGAGAAATAGTTCACTAATAGTCAATAAGCTGGCTAGCAGTTCAGAAGCTGGTCCACGGGATCAACACATGTTAGTTAGAGGTTCCGCATCGTCTGGAAATAGACCTAAGCAAACTAACAATCTTCGAACTAACGGGGAATGCCGCAAGTAACTGTAGACAAACCAGTGTTCAGTGTTTCGACATGTCTGATTGCTGGCCAATATTGGTCCTTGCTGTATTCCAACAGAAAGACAAGGGGCAATGACCAACCATAAATAATCAACGCCGTGCGTCTGTAGAGATTCATTGTTGACGCCTGGCAATCCGACTGCACTATTTATTTCTACAAGTCAAATGCTATCAAGCGAGAACCTGTTCCTGTCATGTCTGTACTTAGGGTGCACGGTGCAAGAAAAGCTAAGGGGTTCCACGGGCTCTCCTTTGTAAACCACCTGATATACTGGTGTTCAAGATGAATCTCCCCTCTACCTGCCATTGGACGAGCTCGTGACCAATATGAAAACTACTGTTGAACAAACACGATCATATTTTTCTTGTGCAAATGAGCATTTGTAAATGAATTCCTATGCAAAATACGCGCCGTATGCGCACAAAGAAGCACCCATACGGCTGTGAGTCAAAACCCTGTACCCCTGGTTCCCCTATCATTCACCATTGTTTCCCCTATTTTTGTTGGTTATTATCTCCAACTATTGGTTACATAATATTGACCCATAGCCATACATGCATGGTCCTGCTGCACCTCCTCCACGATGCCCAGGACTCCCATGTTCGTTCCCGCTGGTGCGGCATCACGATGCCCCGTCATCATGGGTGGTAGCGAGGGGAGCGGGCCTAGCCCGCCCCGTGCCTACGGCTCCCGCCCCCCCCCCCCCCCCCCCCCCCCCGCCATGGGAACGGCTACTGAACGGCGCCGACCATCCGAACGGCGCCCAATGGTGAGGCCGGGAGCCCAGTGGCACAGCGCAAGTTGTTGATATGTCATATCCCGCAATGAAAATTTTAGCACCATATGGCTACGGGTCAATATTAACCTACCAATTTCATGGGGGATACTAGCCAAAACAAAACTAAAGGGAAAAACAAGGGTGAATGATGGGGAACCAGGGGGACTAAGGGTTTTGACCCATAGCCATATATCTGCCGGATATGTCATTGTCGCATGTGTAAGGTTCCTATGGGATAGTCCTCGGAACGGATCTTACTTGTCTCGCAGGCGGCCCGTTCCTTCCTCATGTTCTGCGGCTGAATATGTCTATGTGCCCCCTTGGCCCCGCATGTTTCGGAGCTACATCGTCGCTACAGAAATCATTGCGGACCTTGATAAAATTGGTGGAAGATTGGGGCAACCACTTTGGCATACTTATGCACGCTTAATAAGGTGGCCAGCCAACTTTGAACCAAGACCACGAGTGCATCGGCGAGCTTTCAGTGAAAGTCCCCCATGCTGACAGCGATTCCTTTTGGATCTCAGAATGACGGTGTTTCATTGCACTGTAGGTGCTTCAATGAATACTGATATACTGATATGCTGGATGATCACTTGCGTATACCCATCACCCATGGGGTCCACGCAGCAAGTAATCACCCATTGAAAGATCAAGAGCCAAACCTGACTACACATTCCATCACAATCCTATACATGTTCTGGACGAAACCCCTGCGTTTTGGCGCAACATTGAACCTCGGTGCTGGCGTAAAACCACACCTTTCGGAATGGACGACCACTCGTTGCACTAAAGGGCCATGAAAAAAATCTGGACTGATCGGATTTGACAGCACTTGGGTGGAGAAATTGGATTATCGTCCATTCATCTAAGGACTTTACTGGTTATTCATGGATAACGATTGGTAATAATTAATGATCAATGATGGCAACCGACTATGTTTAAAGATTCTTCATGCTGGCTACTTCTGGTTGTTGATATCGGTGGTCGACAACAGTTCCGGGAAGCTAACATGGCAAAGGAAAATCCACCTTTTTGTAAATGGTTTCCCTGTTGGGCCATTCTCCGGCCAGTGAATTGAGCATCCCAAGGTCATCGACCACGCAATGAGACCACGACTGGTGGATGGGTCAGCAGGCATCATCGCAGCCCAGCAAGCGGTGGCAAAGGGAAGGTCCTGGCTGCGAATTGCCATTGCTGGCATGCCTAAATGGTGGTGTCTCAAAATGGGTTGCCCCAGAACCATCTAATAGTAATGCTTTATTCGAACAAACCAACAATTTTTGGGGGGTCCCCCCTTTTAAGAAATCCACCAAATAAAGTTGATGCTCAATCTGACAACGTTATTTCCCAAAACGCAACTGATACTGCGGGCTTTGTGTGGCCCAAGAAAAACCACCGAACCACCACCACCACCACCACCACGACCACCACCACCAACAACAACAACAACAACAACAACCAATTAACAGTTTACCATAGTTTACCCACTTTATACTCACCTGTTTGGATCCGTTGATTGGATTTCAGCCAGCCGATGTCGAGACACCAGGTGCCGAGTGGCGAAGGAAACCCAACCAATTCCAAAACGTGTCTGAAATTGACTGACTAATTGACTAGTCGTGAACCAAGTCAGAAATTGCAAGAATGGTCGCAACACAACGCACTAAAGCACACACCAATAATGAGACCGGCCGCGGGAATGGAGCACAAGTCATTACCGGCTTACATGTGTGCGATTTGCATACATGAGCATCGTGGAGTAGATAGAATATCCCCCATGTTCAATATTTCAAGATTCGGATCATTTACCTATGCACATGGATCATTCTAGTATTCTATCCACTCCGGACTGAAGGTATAATGTTTTATAACTTTATAACGTTTTGAATGCAATGCTAGATCTTTTTAAATCCATATTAACATCACCAATCATTTGAGCATGTGCCCAAAATAATGGCATCCCCATAGGTTTTCATGGGTAATAAAATGATGATCTTTTGGCGTGGCCCATTGGTTGCCCTATGGCTTGGCACATGCCCAGCTGGATCCATCGTCAATCTACACCTGTGCCCACCTCCAAGTCCTGAATTCGCCGGAAGGTAACCTGAAACTGCAAATTTTGCCGGTCAACCACCGGTTGGTGATCTTCCAGTTGTGTCCATTTGCTGAAAAAACTGGTTGGTGGTTTCAACCACTATGAAAAATATGCTTGTCAACCAGCCATTCGTTAATGATTATTGGGGAAAAATAAAAAATGTTTGAAACCACCAGCCAGAAAACCAGGCGGCTCAGAAGACTTAAATATCTTTGAATGGATTGATGTCAAGGGAAGGGGATATGATAAACATTGATGCCCTGTTCAAAAGTTCATCTGGGCGAATCATGCCGATTCATCACGCGTCAATCCACCAGCACTCTAGCAGGATGACCACTCCATCGAACAGCTTTGCGCGCACGCACACACACACAAAAACCAACAGGGCCTCATCGTCCATCCCATGCCTGGGCAAAGGCAATTGGAGTCTGCAAATGCCGATTTTCAGTCAGGTGCAAATCACCCAAAATAATCAAATCGAGCATGTAGAGCACCCCAAATCATGATTATATGACCATATTAACCCCCAGGACTTCTGACACTGGGAACAACGGCAACTAACAAAAAAGGTAAAACAGTTTGTGTGATACCCCTGCCGGAAACTTTGCTTGATGGCAAAGAATGCTTAAGGCTGTAGATCAGGAGAATAAAATGCGGTACATGTATTCATCTGGGGGGCCCACGGCCAAAGTTGATATACTGTAGCAAGTTATAACTGGGCCGCGATTGGCTGACTAGCAGAGGCAGGACACGTTGCCCCGACACCACCTCAGGCCCCTGCATAAACTCGGGGTGCTCAGCTCGGGCCACTGCGCTGAGACAAACAGCCGACCATGCACCAACAGCAATTGGGACCTTGGTGATCGCGTGCCACCGGCCGGGATTCAGCTAAGTTTGGATCCATAAAAATCAGCCGTCCAGATTAGGACTGACTGCCGCTTCTTGATCAACAGCGAGAATACCAACAATCGCCGGCTTCAAAACAAAAAAGAAACGAATCATCAATCTGCGTTTTTTACGGCGCCCTCCATGTTTATCCACTACGTTTTTTTCAGTCACCAAATTTTGCCAAGGTGCCAGTACTGATTGCATGGCTCAACCTGCGCCGTGCTGGCGTCCGCGCGGGCCATCAACAGGGGTCATGGGCAGATTGGGGAATTTTTTTCCGACTTTTTGGGGAATTGTTTTCCGGTTCAGACCGGTGCCTGGTAGGTTTATGTTCAGGGTTGAGGTTGATTTGTGGTTTCCTGACTTTAGGGTTGCTTTGAGGGTTTATGGTTGTAGGGTTGAATTAAGGGTTTATGGTTTTAGGGTTCATTGTATGGTTTTGCGGTTTTAGGGTTGGGTTTAGGGTTTTTGCTTTTAGGGTTCATTGTATGGTTTTGCGGTTCTAAGGTTCATTGTGGGTTTTTGCTTTTAGGGTCGGGTTTGGGGCTTTATGGCCTTGGGTGTCTTGTTTTTGGTTTTTGTTGTAGGATTGGTTCAGGTTGATTTTTTAGAGTTTATGGTTTAGGGTGGAGTTTAAAGATTATTGTTTTAGAGTCTATGGTCTTGGGGTTCCTTCTAGGATTTCTCTTTTTAGGGTTGGGTTTAGGGCTGATGGTTTTAGAGTTGAATTTAGGGCTTATGCTTCTATGGTTGATGTCATGACTGTTTCTTGGCTTTAGGGTTGATTTTAAGGTTTACACTTTCTTGGGAGTGATTTGAAGTTTTCTGATTTTAGGGTGTCTGGTTAGAGTTGAGGCTGGTTTTAGGTTTTCTGACTTTAGGGAGTCTTTTAGGGCTTCTGCTTAGTGTTGAGGTTGATTTGAGGTTTTCTGGTTTAGGGCTG
>VSDK01019554.1:42438-74646 GCA_009767595.1 Symbiodinium kawagutii | reverse complement strand
TGCTGCGACTGCTGCTGCTGCTGCTGGTGGTGGTGGTGGTGGTGAGATGCCTCCTGATAAGTGTGGCGGCAGCAAGCTGTTTGAGAATGGTTCATAGTTTCAGGCGACGATACAGCGGTGTATCCATATTCATACAGTTGCCCCAAACTTAGCTAAAAACAGTCCTGCTTGACGGGAAACATGAATTTTTAGGGCTACCCGCATGTTCGGAAACACCCGTATCAAAGTCTCACGAACATTTCAAGAGAGGAATGTTCAAGCGATCTCTGGTTGCTTACAAACCTTTTTCTTGCTGCTTCGTAGCTGTCGCCAGATCGTGGGTGATAACGAGGCCGAATCGACAGTATGGAGACGCCATGAACCTGGTGATGGGGTGAACCCTACTAGCTTCCTGGTGATAAAGCATGGTGGCAGCATGGTGAATGATTAATCACCATGATGAGTCGTTGTATTCCCTGCTGGCTAGCTGGCTTGCAAAATAGCGTCATTGTGGATGTCCTGCACGTTGATCTACCGGCACAAGCCAAGAGTGATGATTCCGAGGGATGTGACAAATGTAAGCAGTTGGTCTATGCCTCTATGCGACACACATCAGCCAGTGCAGTGCCTGCTGAATCTACAAACCCACATCAGCCCACCTACCACCAACCAACTAATCAATCGTCCATAAACAGCCAAGCAATATCAACCAACATCAACCAACATCAACCAACATCAACCAACATCGACCAACATCGACCAACATCGACCAACATTTCCAACATCAACCAACAACCCAACTTAGCAACCAGGGAAGCGGCCAGGTCACCAACTGCTGGGTCGGCCCTGGGTCCCCGAACCATTTCTGCACAGAGTCGCATCTCGGTGCTCATGTTCACATCTGCCTCAACCACCTGAAAAACAAAAGGCCAGCCATTGCACCATGCTCAAAACAACGGAGATTCGTTGAACTGGTGGCTTATCGGCTTATGACCCATCTTAAATTATCAACTAGACTATGATTTAATATAACTCCAAGTTGTCACTGTTAAACGCTTGCTGAAATAAAAACTTCAGTAGAAGACTCCTGATCATACGTCAACCATGGCAATGACAACAATAAGAACAAGTGCCACAACAAGCAACTTAAACAATGACCATCATGACAACACACGGATGATCAACGTTGGGGTTAACTTCGCATGGATCCAGGGCTTACGGGGTCGCAAAGGACGCCCTTTGGTCTGAGGGATGGCGCATTATCCCAGATGGAAATGAAGCATTACAACTCAGTAGTATTGATCATCAATGATCATCAATAATTAATCATCTTGAATCAAAACCATCAGCACTACCATCAATCATCGATTACTCGCCACATTGACCATGAGCCGTCTTTAAACAGCATGAATCATACTCATCAGTGTCATCATGTGGGCCAACATCACCATTGACACCATTGCCATAAGAGATACTTGAACCTGCACTGTACATCACATAGATTTCCAACCCTACACCCAGGAAAATCAACGAGGATCAAATCGCCACCGATCAGCACCAGCACTGCCATTTCTATGAGCAGCTGCTGCGTGCAAGTTGCAAAGCATCAGAATCAAATGGGGTTATGCTATGCAGAATATTACCCACAATTAAAGAACTGTTGGGAAACATCAGCCACCTCAGCGAGCGATATGAGCATCTATAAGCTTGCCCAGGTAGATAACCAATGGTAGATAGTGTCTACTGTAGAACCAATGGCAGGATCTATATGCATTCCAGAACTAGATATATGGCTGTGGGTCAAAACCCTGTACCCCTGGTTCCCCATCATTAACCATTGGTTTCCCTTTAAAATGGTTGGCTATTATACCCCATTGATGGTTGGTTAATATTGACCCATGGCCATATATAGTTACAAACCCAACTCAATGGTATCACTCTACGCCGCACGCTGGGATTCTCTCAAGCTTCCGAAGCTTGCGGGACAACCAGCTGATTTGGAACCCAAAAAATCATCCAAGTTCCACTGTTGGAACCAGAACCCTGATGGGTGAGCTTCCCAGATACACATGTGACATCATGTGACCATAAATCAGGTAGAGTCGGCCCCGGTTCGCGGGTTGGGCGAACCGCCATGATTCTCGCGGGCTACAGCTCGACCAAACATTCTCCGCCTGATATGCTCGGGTACGGAACAAGCCCACTAACCGACCATCCCAAATCATCGGGAAACTTTTACAAAATGTTGAAAACCACCAACTAGCTCTTAGTCCCCGGCACTCCCCCGTTTAAAACCCCCAACTTGGCTCATCAACTAGGCCCAAGCTAGACTTAGAGTACATCAGATGGATCACTCAGCACCTCGGGATTGCGTTGCCCATAGTCCAGGATCTCTTCGTACTCGGTCAGGGACAACTTGTTCCTGGCGGCCGATCAGAGCACCTTCACATACGCATACAAGTAAAAATGCGGATGCAAATCCATTCGTAATTGCGTGAAGATAATTTTCTGGCGCTGAATGTCCTTTGATCAGTCTGGAAAGGGATGCTAGCGAAACTGACCATCCACTTGACGTTCGACCAAGATTGGGATGCTTGACGGTGCAAACGTCGGACAAATCTAATTTTACGGCTATATATGCACACTTACACATGTAAATGCAAACATATACGTAACTGCACGCAATGATTGTGAAATACAGCTCCTACTAAGCTCTCTTGCAAATCCTTCCGAATCCTTGTTGGCTTTGGGAATTTCCAACTGTATCGTCACCTACCTTGGTGCCTGGTGACCGTGAACTCATTGGAAGGCTGTCTAAAGGGGATTGGATGTGGTAGGATTTATTTGGGGATCCCCTGATTTTGCTTGTTGATGTAGCCGTCTTGAGAATCGTAACATATCGCAACAACAATTCACACCGCCTTTTTATGCGATGATCCATCTCAACGAAAACACTTCCATAATCATACTCTGAAAATCCCATATGGGAGATTTTCGCTGGTAGAACTGTTCAATCACCCGCATAGATGTTGGTTTATTATCCTCCAATGTTCACCACTATTCATCGCTACAAGCCTTACCATATGACTCATATGACCTTATAACACAAAGCCATGTAACACCACCAAAAATCATACCATATAACCCCAACATAACCCCCATATATCCCCTATTGAAAAACGAGGCTTCTATGGACGAGCGCCCAACAAATCACCGTGACCTTTCCTGCCCGACGCCACCCCCCACGGCCGCGCACCCTTCGATCTGCTGATCCACCGAAGTGCCTCAGCTAAGCACCAAGGCGACCCATGAACCATCCATAGGGCGTCCACAAATGATGAAACATTGGATTTTCTAAGGTCCACTAAGGTTAACTAAGGTTAATCATATGGTGGAAGCCCTATGGTTAACTACGGTAAATCCACAATTAGTTAACATATGGTGGTTTCTTAAAAAATGGGACTTTCATGGATTTTCTACCGTTGATTCTGGTCAATAATAGGCTACGGTTGATTATACTGAATAATAGGGAATAATCGTTCGCAATAACGGTTCATGGTGAGATGGGTGTTTCTCAAGCCAGTTTGGGGTACCCCCAATTATCATTCAGTTTCTTAGCAATTAAAATTAATAAAGCAACCATAACTTTCGGGTTCCTGATTTTGAGAAACATCTCCATATGAATCCAAACGGGTATCATAAAAGGATTCAAAGGGGTTCCACCATCGATACATAGGTTGGGGGTATGATTGGCTTTTCGAACTTGTTCATCGATTGGCGATCGGCGGTCATGAACCCTTATTCATGGTTATGAATCCCGTTTTCTATCATGGATGAAAATCAATGATTTACTATATAAACGATTCTTAACACCTATCAATCCTGAAAATAATGGGGTTACTGTAACAAGAACCCCTATGAATAGGGGTTACAACCTTTCTGTAGAGGTTTGATGCTGATTATCAGTAGGGATGCATGAATAGGATTCATAGAACCCCGGCATTGATGCTGAAAATAATGAGGATAAGAATAGATATTCATGGTTTATTAATGGGGGCTAATGATAGGCCGGGATGCTTACCGGTGGTTACTTGAATAGTAATTGGGGATGAGAATAGGGGCGAAAGAACCCTGAATCATAGCTAAAAATAAAGTAATTTTCAATTTTAGTAACTAATAGTCATAGGGGTTAACAATTGTGGTAACTAATAATCATAGGGGTAAATGATTGGCCAATTGATAGCTAATTGATGCTTAATCCATGGTTAATCATATGGGATGGTTGCAGTAGCAGGAACGTACAATCATGTATCATCAACAATGGGTAGCCATGATGATAGATCATTGCTGGTCAATAGTGGTCAATAGAAACATATGTCAATTTTAGTCAAAAACGATGCTTAACAAAGGAACATAATGGTGAATGATGATAGATACTAGCTAGGGTCGGGTAGTTGTATACAGATCATTACTGCTGGATACTGCTGGTAGTAGTTACATGATGGGGAAACTTCCCGTGTCCAAGTCAATTATTGTTGGTTGATTCATTCAAGCAATGATGTTGAGCAATAGTATTGGTACGATCCAAAAATTGTCTCTATCAGCTAATACTGAGTGGGTAAATGATCTACCAGTGGGGCATTGTCCATCATACACATGTCGATGAATGCGAATAGAATCTATCATATATTGTAACTATAAACATACATAGAAATATTACGTCTATATATGTAAACATTAGATATAAAATTGTATGTATTGAAATATGTATACATTGGATATATACAATAGATATATACAGTAGATATATACATTAGATATCTATATATATATATTAACTATAGTAATGTTATATAGTATATATATATGTATGTATGTATGTCTGTCGCAACTCCAGCCCCTTAATTTCAACAACAAATTAGCTGAAACTGCAAATAGTGCGGCTCTCAGCTCACTTGAAATCCTGAAAGCCGCATCCTTTCTTCTTCAAAAACATATTCGATAGATATATATAGATATATAGATATATACATATATACATATATATATATATATACATCATGAATTATATACTATTATATTGATATAAATATATATATATATATATTACATTGTATCTATAAATAAAGATAGATAGATAGATAGACAGACAGACAGATAGATAGATAGATATACATATATACAGATATATATGATAAAATATATATGTATATATATATATAATCAATATGAGACATTGGCAAAATGTGAGCATCAAAAAGTGGAACAGCTATCGAGCCTTCGTTTTCAAGGTCCGCCTTCGTTTTACATGGTTTTCACAATAGTCGGTAGCCTTCGTTTTAAGGGACCGCCTTCGTTTTTCAACCGTTTAGTCTATATTCCACTTCATAGCATCTACTGGGGTCAGGTTGTTTGACAATAGCTCATATCTAGACGGGCCAGCCAACCAACCATCCAACCAACCAACCAACAAAATCCAACAAATGGGTAGGCGAACATTGCAACCAAGACTATTCCGACTATTCTAGGCAGTTGTGGTTGTTCACTGGCAGGGTTAAGACATTTACCCACCTGGGTGGCTGTGGGTCGATACCAACCTGCCAAAAATGGGGTGACTCATGGTTGGTGGGGTCAATGATGGTACCGTATGTGACATTCACATCCATGGTCATTATCATTGATATAGAGCTGACAGTACCCATCCCAACACTTCGGCTATTTTGGACGCTTCGGCTCTGTGTTCATTCAACCCCTGAAAAACACTCGTCAACCAAACAAATCTTCCCAAATATTGGGAAAATAAAAACATGCCTCAGATAGACTAATCTTCCTGCAGGCACAGGCGCCGCCCCTTGGCCCCTTCGAACCAGTGACGGTCTACATCGGTGCCAATTCAAGGATCGTTCCCAAACGAAGTCGGTCTCCCAAAGCACTTGGATGATCCCACTTAGTGAGATAGGATGATCTCCTAGAGTAGTCTCCCTCTCACAAAGCGCTTAGAGTAGTCAGAATCCCCAAAAAAATCATTCAGTTGTGGGATAGGTGATCCCACCTAAGTTACTCATCATTCCGTGCTGTGGGATGATCACCCGGATGATCACCCGCACATCTGCCCTGAGGGCCGAACCCACCATCTTTGTGCGCAGCCGGGCTCTATTCAGCTTGGCTTGGAGATACCTTGGAGGCGCCAAGAACAGCAAGCTGGGTTGATATTAACCAACCTACATAGCTGGATAGGTGATCATCGTACTATAGATAACCAATGGATAGGTGAACAAGCCTGGATAGGTTAACATCGCCACAAAGACTAGTCATGCCTGTTTCTGAGGGTTTACTTCATGCGTTCGTTGACCAGCCGATGAAGATGTGGAGCCATTGTCAGTTGTATGAAGCACATGTGCGGCGCACGATATGTTTTCCCAACATCATACAAATTTTAAACTGCCATCAGATTTTTCCAATATGTTTCCCACATGTCGCATACTACCCGGTCAATGAGCCAAGTTGCGGAAACTGTCCCTTTTGTTGCAAGCACAGCTCAGGTTGGTACATGTGGTGATTTCTCAAAGTAGGGGTGGGATACCCCCCGTTATCATCCAAACCAACCATAAATTTGGGGTCCTGTACTTTGGAAAACCCCCCATGGCGTGGAAAAACCGTCATGTTCATTTTGGGCTTGAGAATCTACCCAGATTCTCAAGGCATGAATATCCAATCCTACCACTGGTGGTACCCTGATGGTGGTAGATCTAACCATCAATGAACCATCAAGAAACAATATCAACCCATAACCATCATTTCAAACAAACCAATATGGTTAGATGAACTAACCCATAACCATAATCCAACTAAGTGGTTCCATGAACCAATATCAACTCAAGCACCACCATCCCTTCAAACCAATGGGTATCGCAGCGATCCTCGTATCGCTACCCCATTCCTTCCCTCGCAAGGCCCCCCTGCGCGCTGGCATGATCTCGCTCGACTTGATCGGCACCCTTCCCATCCTGGACGAAGGACCACCATGGGCTGCGCCCGAGCTGAGGTGCCCCCAATTCCGATCTCTGGGAAAGTGACCAGCCACCCTTCATCATGCGAACTTCCTACTGGGCTTCGGACAGAGTGGTAGCTATCCAGGAAGATGCCATAGTACTTGATGGACTGTTTCGCCAGCTCGTTACACCTCAGCGCAACAAACTTCTTTGCTGACAGAGGCGCATGAACCAATCACGACTGCAGATGGTCTCGTTCGTGGAGAAACCGGCATATTTGCAGGATACAAAACATTGATGTAGCCTCTGGAAAGGCTTTTTTACTGCAGAGTTTAGCCACCAAGGTCAGGTAGGTATATCGATGAGGAATCATTGGCTTAGTGGCTGTGGACAACGGTTTTTCGCACCTGGCAGGTGGGTAGCATTGGGAGTATCACACCTACCTCTTGGCCCAAAAAACACCGTGTTCTGCAGGTCATTTTGCATCGCCGACCACACCACCGGATGACATCCAAAGACTTCCAAGCAAATGGACGCAGATGGTACCCCGTAAGGTCACTCAAAGTTATGATCTCAAAGACACCAACCCCCCTCTTGGGGGCACCCAATGGTCGAGGCCTCACAGCCTTCTTCGGATCGACTTGCTCGTCCTGCGCTGCCGACTTGGCGCTGCCACATCCACCGATGAACTCGTATAGCTGTGGGTCCCCAATGCCCATCACCCGTGGTGGACATCCCAAACCAAGGAGGTATTCACCCATTTGTTGGTTGGCTATTGACACCTCGCCGATACGAATTCACTGCAAAGCGATCAATTTTGGGGCATCATTTCCAGTCCTCCCTGTGAAGGATTGAGCAACGAGATGAACAACTACTCGCCACAGGATGGCCACCGTCTGATGTAATAACTCCAATGCATTCAAGACTGCCATCAAACAAGATTTCGTCGCAGATGCTAAGAGAGATGGCAGTGGGTCAAAACCCTGTACCCCTGGTTCCCCATCAGTAAGCCTTGTTTTCCCTATAAAATGGTTGGTTATTAACCCCCATTATTGGTTGGATAACTGCTTGACCCATAGCCAGATGATGATCCAATTCATGGGGACATGGCAGGTTCCGCCACCAGCTGCGATGGCGCTGATGAAGGTGTCCAAGCCCCGCAGCTCCTCCTCTTCGCCATGCAGTGGTCCGCGTCCAGGCCTCGGAAACCAGCGGAATCCCCGTGGATCCTGAGGGTCTTCAACATCTCCAGAGACCAAGCACCTGAATCAGATGCTTCACCCGTGGTCCAGTAGAATCATATGGTCCCAACCAGCAGCTTTTGGCAACGCACTTCGCTTGAGGATCAACCAAACCTAGATGCAATAGTGGCTGGTCAGGACCCGTTACATGAATCCGAATCAAGTGTAGTTGGATGCCCAAGTCATCCAAGTCCAGTGCTGTTCCATCGAATGGTCTGGCAATGACCCCATTATTGGGTCACGAGGTGGTTCACAAGCTGGTCAGGTTCAATAAGCAGGTGCCAGCGAAGCAAGATAAATCATTAATGTTTGATAATGATTATTACCATCAATCATAGATAACTGTTCATTTTCGATTAATCATCAATAATCCTTAATGTTTGATAGTCCCGAATAATGGTTCTTTATGCTCGACAATGATCGTTGGCTAGGCTTTACGGAGGCCAATAAGTACACGGCTTAAGAATCAAATAGTTCAAATAACAACCCCAAACAAGCTTGTCAGTGTCCGTCCTTACATGGCCGTACCCTCAACTTTCGTTCCCTCTAAATCTAAAACGTCTGAGCATTTGAGGATGAGGGACGATGAGGACGCTCCCATGGCTAGGCTGTCTGTGGCTACTACGTTGCCAGGAGCGTAACCAGCTTTGTGCACAGAATTCGCTTCAGAGCTACCATCAAGTGGACTGTAATGCTGCAGATGATGACATTGGCTTCATGAGACGATGAAGCGGCTCCACTATAGCTTACCCAAATGCATATTTAGATGCTTGCTAATTCATCTAATTCATCTCAATGCATCACTCATTGAGCTTCTGATTCCCTGAGTCATCATCTTTGGCCAAACTCAATGACTTGGATCATCTTGGATCGGCTCGACACGCAGCATCTGAGTCGCCCTGCAGTTTTCCTTTGGTCTTCAACTCAAACAGTTCCTGGAACGAGTCGCGTGCCAGGATGTGCCAGGGGTAGCAGGGTCCCCGTCTTGGGAAGTTCCACGGTTCTGGACACGTGGGTTAGCCATCAATGATGCATATATATATATATATGTATATATATAAATATATATATATATAGGATAGGATATATCAGTGATGTATGGATTAAATACCAGTAACAACGTCATATACCAATGATGTGTGGATTTTACCCATCAATGACTCGTATTTCCGCGAAACTCGCAACGGAACATGATATCATCACCCGCCATCAGAACTGCTATTCCATTGGGATAACCTAAGTGTACCCAGGGTGGCAGGTCGGCAGGTCTTGATGGATCCCCAAGGAATCGAGCCCACCGAGCGAATCATGCAACATTGGCTCTTTAGTTACATTAGACATACTTGTAGGAAAGTATATTCATGATTCATCTAGATACTTCTATGAAAGTATATTCATAATTCATTCAAATACATATACCATCATATACCGCGTTATTCGGTAATATAAAGAAAGTCTAAAATCCAAATCGCCCAAGGCTTGGAGATCGGCTCCTGGTAGATCTCTGCAGAGCTGTAGGAGAGCTGTCGCCAAAACCTCGCTGCACTGAAGTTCGCAGAAAATGAAGATGGGCAAATACCGACAAAATAACGGATGGCAAATAAATGGAAACAACAATAATGGCAAATAAATGGGAAATAAATGCAAACAACGACGATTCCTATGAAAATGCTTGCAGTAATGATGTTGAATACCGATGAACAGCCACAAGAACAATTACGCCAACAAAATACGGGAATCAGAAACAAACAAAAAGAAACTAACCATTCATATGATCCACCAGCATTCATCACTAATAAACCAGACACAAACAAACAAACAAACAAACAAACAAACAAACAAACAAACAAACAAACAAACCATTCAACCAACAAACAAACAAACAAACCAACAAACCAACCAACCAACAAACAAACAAACAAACAAACAAACCAACCAACCAACAAACAAACAAACCAACCAACAAACAAACAAACCAACAAACAAACAAACAAACAAACAAACAAACAAACCAACCAACCAACAAACAAACAAACAAACCAACCAACAAACAAACAAACAAACAAACCAACCAACAAACAAACCAACCACCCAACAAACAAACAAACCAACAAACAAACAAGCAACCACGCAGCCATCCAATGTCCCCAGGGTTCCCAAATCAAGTGCACTCATGGGCAGCCAGGATCTACCCATAGCCACTGACACTGACCATCGCCCAGTGACTTGGCCGACAATCAGCGTGTTCACTAGTTTCCCGCCATTTTATCATAATTCTAATTTTCAGTAATTCAGAATTCCTCCAAGTTGAATCTCACTCGTCAAAACCAAAACATGACTAACTGTCACAAAAAAACGGATTGACCATGGTTAACCATCACTTAACCATCATAAACCCTGGCTTTCAATATCACCATTCACCACTTTGGTCGAAGCAGCACTCACTCCTCTCAGGTACACCTAGTGTCGGTGAAATTCCAGGGGCCCAGGCGCCACATAGACTTTGGGACTGAGCTGCTCCAATAATGGAGAAAGCAGTGCAGCCTTAGCGCAGCGATGCCGTGAACATTTCAGACATGGTTCATGATGGCTACCCGGCTACCCCCACACTGAAGTTCAGCGTGGTGCCAAGGTTCATGATGGCTAATTGATGGTTCATTCATGGTTACCCATGGTTAATTGATGGTTAATTGATAGATAATTCTTGGTTAATTGATGCTTAATTGATGGTTAAGGCTGCTTAATTTTTTGATAACCCCGATTGAGGCCAGTACTACCCTCTGGTAAACTCACCTGGTGGAAATTCAACATGGTCAGTTGAATTTCCAGTTTTGGACAGTAACAGCTACTGCTGGTAAACTAATGGTTGGTTTGTGGGTAATTGATGGTTGATAATAGGGGATAGGAATTCAATGTACCAATCTAATGGATTGGAATATACCAACTATCAGGATCTCAGAACCGGGCCCCCTCTACAAGAACCAGCCCGGCGCGTCTGTTTCGGAGGTACACTTTGGGGGGGTGCCTGGGAGCTATGATTCATGTGTTACTTGAGCTCCCTGCAGGTGTCGCCCGTGAAAACATACAAATACCTTCTGGAACCATCAGCTGCATCATCGCATGGAAGATCCAACATTACTCCAGTGCTCCATTTACCCAACATATATTGCCATATATCCATTATGCTGAATATGTGCCATGCTATCGGCTACTCCCGTGAAGATAACAACCCTCCGTTCACGGAGCAGCTCATAACATGGCACATATTCAGCATCTACTCCCAGCTTGGCAGCTCCCAAGGGATCCAGCTCCAGCTTCCCAACTCGTGAGCCATCAATCATAAACGGTTCCTATTGAGCCATCAAATGGACGACCACTGACCAGTTCGAGGATTACTGCAGATGACGGTGGTTGTATGGCTAACAACAAACCACAGGGATCAACAATGACCAATCCGGACCAACAACTAGCCGCGATGAGTCAGTTTTTGAACCGTTTGAGTATACTGTTTGAGTCAGCTATTTCAAATGCAGCCAGTTATCTCAGCTACAGTACACGGTGGTGTCTCAAAATAGGGGGACCCCTTAATCGGCCGATATCACCATTTATAGTAATAAACCATTCTTTTTGGGGGTCCCTATTATTTTGAGAAACCACCAATTTTACCTGACATAGAGGTGTTAATGATAGCCCTTGTGGGGGAAGTGTCTGCTACTCAGCATTTTTGTTTGGCATGGCGCTTCCCGGATCAACACTGGATCGCACATTTTGTTCCATCGGAGGAGGCGTCGTCTTTGCTGCGGATGCCCCGTCGTGCCGCCAAGGGCAGTGCTTTGAGGAAGTCATGGAGATTCCGGCTAGCCATAGGGGTACCCCCAAGTCATCCCATATCAATTATTGACAATAAACCAACCATTTCTGGGGGTTCCATGGGGTTTCCTGTTTTGACAAACCAGCTAAATGGTCGTTCCTCATAATGGGGGGTACCCCAAGAATGGTCGGTTTGTTACCATTTGGGGGGCTCCCGGACTTTGAGAAACCACAAAATGTCAAATATCATGAACATGCCATGTGTCATATGAACACTAAACTGGCTGCCTCAATATACACCAAGCATGTGCCTATTCAAACGCCTGTCTGGAAACCAAACATAGATCCCCCCAAACCAATTAGTGCCATGCTGCACATGCTGGAAAGGACTTGGGACAGTGGTGCAAATAAATGGTAGTTGAGGAGGTTCACTTTCATTGAATATATATATATATATATACATATATATATATATACATATATATATACATATATATATATATGTATACATATATATATATATACATATATATATATATGTATATATATATATATTGAATATTTCTTGTCAAGAGTTGCGCTGGCCTTCTTGGCCCGGTCAGCCCTTCGGTGAGCGGAAGTTGGCTGGTTTAGTATATGGGTTCTAACCTTTGGGGTTCGTCCTGGGTTCGGAGAAGATTATGCAGCGCCCCTTCGTTCCGCCGGTGTAGAGAGTACCTCTGGCTCCTTCGCTGCCAACCAACAGCCAGTCATACCTTGTACATATCCCTTGTACCTGCATGGGTGAGCACAACACTTAAGGAAAACCACGCACCATGCACCACTCTTTGACCCGATTCGACTCTAATTCAAAGGAACCCTGCAACGGAAACGCAAAACCCCCCAGTTCGGTGTTCGTTGAGAATTTCCAGAAGTGTCTTGTGGTACTTCCCCGTGATTAGGCAGTAAGCTCTTATAGTCGTATCGAACCCCGGATGTTGCCTCACATGCCCTGCATGCTTTATCTTGTTTCTTTGCTCATTCCATCTGACGGGGACTGTCAAAAAACCATCCCCAACATCACCATTTTCGCTGGGGGCTTCTTGGATTTATCCAGTTCCTGGTCATCGACCTAGTAATGTAAGTTTCCTCATGTCCAACCAAGGATGCGCACATCACCTTGGGGTATACCCCAGAATGAGCTGGCTCAACATCAAGAATCGACATCTTTCCTGGCCGATGAGGCACTTCCATTATACCGGTATTCAATATGATTCCTTTCAAGTACCCACATCTCTTCTTGCTTACAACAACCGATCAACGAAGGAGACCAACTCCAAGCAAGTTCACCATCCGTGGACATACGACGATCCGTTGTCAAACACTGTTGGCTGGGCGCATCCAGGCAACAGCATAGCTCTATGATACAGAAAATTGGCTATGGGTCGATCTTACCCAACCAATGATATGGGGTTTTGACCAGCAATCATAAGGAAAACCATCGTGAATTATGGGGGGACCAGGGGAAAATTGAGTTTGCATCTTTGTTTATTGCTTGCCCTCACAACCTCGTGAAAGTTGGTTTTGCTGGTTTTGCCCAATGATTTCGCAACTGCTTCATAGCCCCATCATTATCTGCTTGAGGATGTATGCCCATGATCATATTTGGTCGCAATCCACAAATACAATTATGTACTAGATCTTTGGTTGGCTGTATCCACATGATTGAACCCCATCATGTGGGGAGACATCCCTCCATACGACCATACCTTTTGGATGGTTCAAGGTTCGACCTTCGCGGCCATGGATACGCTCAGCTCTTGCCGTGCTTGGATGACAATAAAGCCTTTTGGATAGCCATGATGAATCATGATTGAGCAAAATAATGGAAAGCGATTTCCCCGCAATCGAGTGTTAACCACTACTTTTCTTTTGTTGGCATCTTCATCGACATTGATTTTCCTAGTATGAAGCGTCATCAGAGTATCTACAACGCTACACTCCCCGCAGAGTTTAGGTCATACTCAGTGAAACTACCAGTTCTTGTAAAGCCATAATGAATCGGGTGATGAACCAATTTGAAACTGGGGGGTGAACATCCACAAATGACGAGAATTGTCCTTGGTGGGCTGTTCACCTACCCATTTTTGGGAGTGATTAACAATGACCCGTCAGAAAATCTCCCTTTGTTTGGCCAACATGGCAGCACCGGGCGCTCGCTTCACTACGAAAGGTTCAAAGAGAATGAGGAAAGGACATCTTCTCGAGTTGTATAAGCAAGTGATTAACTACTATTCACAGAGTTAAGTAGAGAATTTAGACATATCAAATCTAGTTCAGTGCAATAATCAAGTTCAAGTTGTATATTAATGCTTCATGAGAGTAGTTAATACTGGACACTGCATATATGCTCTATTAGTACTGTAACATTGATAAAACAGCACAGAACTATATTCTCTTATGTGGGACGAAAGGTGTTCGGAATATATACACATAGATTCAACCTCTTAATAACATATTGTTCACAATCATGTTTCAAAAGTAGTTGTGTGTAAGTTGCTGTTGTAAATCATGTGATACTATTCATCGTTTATATGTTTATCAGATTATGGGTGGTTGATTTAATGACATGACTAGTCGCTTGCCACCCTTGTGGTTCATAGGTTTAACAATAATGGTATAGAACGTATTATTCCACAATTGTTTCAAACCATTGTGTCATCAAGAGGTTTTAATAACAATTCTTAATTAAACACTAGAACAGAATAAAACACTTTAATAATATTTGTTGCCAACCAGTGTTTCTGAGCAACTGAGCCTGCTGGTCATGATGAACTTGTCTACCAGTGTGAAGCATTAACTGCCCATTATGAAGTGATTAACCATCCATTCTTCTATGCATTCTAGAGGATTACCGAGCCATTGTGAACCAATACAGCACCATCATACGTGAACATCAGTTGATTACCAACCACCCACAGTTCTTCAATCTATCAACCACCACTGACCAACCACCACTGATCAATCATGCTTAGCTACTGATACAACCAAGTAGTGTTTACAGCCCTTTCCTCATTAGCTCATCAACCTCCGCAGGCACTCAGCTGAGGACGAGAACCTGCGCATGCTGTTGCTCTCAGGGACAACTCTGGGCATGGAAAATCGGAAAGTCCGCAATTCATAAATGGCTAGCTTAACAAATAGCATGTTATGAAAATGAATGGTGTGACTGTTAGAAATAAATAGTGATTCTGAACTTCCAGGTTAGCTTAACAGGTAAGCAAAGTTATACATATTAAGCAGTACAGTAAGTTTATCTATATATATATATTCATATGCTGAATGGACCACTACTAGTTCTGGTTTCTTAATCAACTTGAACCAACTTGCTGCATACCTAGCAAAAGCATGGTTGTACCTTGCCAGATACGTTTTCCAGAAATGTCTAGCTGGTTGGCAAATATCCAACCAAAGCAGAAACAAATCAGGTGCCAAGAATGGTTATCCAAGTTACACCTCGGTCATAGTGAAGAGAGTAGCATTTTACCATTACTTTCTTGGTGGCTTAGAGATCTCCTACCAAAGATTGTTTTTTTGCGGACAATACATGGACACCTATCCGAAAACGACCAAAATCTACAATTGAATTAGATACCGTCAACTTGCAGCCATACCCCTCCCTCCATCATTTAGAACTTTGCAGCTGAAAATTTACTATAAAAATGGCTGAGTTTCAGGGGAGTTATTGCCAGGGGATTGGGACTACCACAGGGAAATCCCTTCACCATTTTTCCAACTTCCGCGCATTGCGGTCTCTCGTGAACCCTGAGGACACCAGTCGCATGGCCGACCAGTTTGGTACTGCGTTGCTCTTCGACAGGGGTGAAACAATGGAGCAGGGTCCCTCCGTTTAGCGATAAAGCAGTGAGCCACTCCGATCTAGCAATCCCTGAAGGTCTTCATAATATTCCTCGTTCTCTGACCACTTGGGATCCACGTGAATCTGAAAATGAAGCTCTACCGGCCGCCCGAAATTCACCAGCTCCGAAATCTCCTTCTCTGCTTCCTCGGTGATCTGACGTAGCCAAGATGTAACAATCCGCCCTTGTCCCTCTGTGGTGACCACAACCTGACGCGGGCGCCTTCAACCAAGAATCTCAAGTGTGAATCATAAGAGAGATCCAGCAGTTTCTCAACAGGTTGAGCTATCACTAGATATTTGAAAACCAATCACCAAATGAATGTATACAAGACAAGTCCTTTCCTAAAAAGTTCTGCTACCAGACAAGTCTTGTGATCAATGTGAGGTCACCACAACTCGTTTCTTCATAGCGGCCTTCTGACCCAGCAAAAGCCTGCCGTCGGCTTCTTGTCTCCAAACGACATTGACCACTGTCAAATGATAAGGAACTTCTTGTCTCAGGACGGCAAAGAGTTTTTCGCGGGTCAGCTCAGATGCTACCACCCGGGCAGGCACATCGCTGATATTTTCCAATGGGTAGATAGGACTTTGCTTTGGCAGCGTCTCGCAAAGCCACTGGGTTAGAGGAGCTAGCGATGAAGGATCTTTGAGAACAGACGTGGGCCAAAGGTTTTCCAAAATGTCCTGTCCATCTGTAGTTTTTCCCAAGTCGCTCGTGATTTGTTCCCTCATCTTCAGAGTAAACTCTTCCACATTGACGTCCATCTCTCTCAAGATGTCCATCTTATTCAGCACAACGGAGACCTTCATATTCAGTCTCTTGAGTTTTCGTAAAAACGCCAGTTCTTCGGCAAGTTCGGGGTGCAACCACCAAGCATCTTCCACTGGAGTGCCAATTGAAACTCCGTCCAGCTCTGGCATTGGAGGCATGTAGTCTCCATACCTGGGTCCGGCTGGCCATGGGGGATGATCCTGTGCCCGGATAGTGACCATGGACGATGAGATTGATGATAGCTAACAGCGGCTAGTCATGGCTACAAATGCCTACTAACAAATCTGTATTTATATAATCGTTTTATAATGAATGTGGCACATGTTCTATGAAATATATCACCCCGTCTTGCTATGAGCTCCCAGATAAAACCTTCACAGTGGCATCACGGCAGCTCCTCTGGCTCCAATGCAGAGATTCCTTTCTGAACCCGCAAGTTCTTACTTGGGTTTGATGTTGGGTCTGGGAAATCATACCAGGCTGAGGTACATGTAACACTTTGCAGCGTCCAAGACCCACAGAACTGCGTCGGAGGCCTTGGTTTGCTTCCATGCAGTCTTGACCATGGCTTTGTGCATCCGGTTCTGGCGGAACAAACGTTTTCGCTTGTGCCTGAAACCAAACTCCGACACAGTCTGCCCTGTCTCCATGATCCCAGCAGTGTCAGCGAAAACTGCCTGTGTGGTGGGCGACATTCCAGGTCGTGGGGCTAATAATGCCAAACCCAGGATCCTTTGCCGCGTGGTTTGGGGCTTGGGAGATACGATGGACACCTTCGTCCCAACGAGCTCATTCACCAAGGACGACTTCCCCGAGTTGGGAACGCCCAGCACTGCCACTTGACCACTGCGATCAATCTGCTGGATGTCAATGGCATCACCCGGATCTTCCACAGGCTCCACGGGCTCAACAGCCTCGATGGCCCCTTCCTCTTCCTGATCGATGAGCATGTTTGGAAGTCCATCTCCGGTGTGCCCGTGAATCAACGGTGATTCCTGAAAAAATGACTTTAGAGATCTTGAGATGGTTTGTGCGTGGCAAGTCGTGGATATTGCTTGTTGTTAAGCCATATTGTAGTCAACCCAAACCATTCTCAAGGTACGTGTCATTCTTTGACAATTCTCTATGGAGCATCCCTATGTGCTGGGGTGAATTCATCCCGGTTGCTGTATTGCTCTTAGCTCTGAATCCATACATCCCTCCTCAAAACGATAAACAAGTGCACTATCCCCCCCAAGGGGCGTTATTTTGTTGGGCTTGCAGGCTTCATCAAACTTCATTAGTGGAAGAGGTGGATATCATCATGGTACCTCCCCACCTGAACACAACCCAACCAGCAGCTTTTGGCATCAGCGCCTCCTTTCGACTGCCTCCCAGCGCTTGAGGTTTCGAGGACTCCAGTTCTCTCAGTTCGCTCATCATGGCCTCGAGCTCACTGCCCCCCACGTCGTCAAAACCTGAGGCGAGGCCGCAGCCCTCAACGGTGAGGTGCCAGGCCCGGGCACCAAAGAAACTGCAGCAAGTTGAGATTGCTGTCAGATGCTATGAGGATGAAGAGGATGAAGAGGATGAAGAGGATGAGGAGGATAAGGAGGATGAGGAGGATGAGGAAGATGAGGCTGAGAATATAGAAGAATACTGAAGAACAACAATACTTCTGCACAACGGTGAATTCATGTGAATTCCCTACACTCCCTGTTATAAGACTTTAGTTAACCGAATTTCTCACCCCAAACAGCCCCACCCGAAATCTTTCGCTACTCCGACCTGCTGCCCTGGTCACTCTGACTGCGAAATGCCGATGATGCCACCGGTGCCACCGGTGCCACCTGCTGGGCACCAGCAAAAGCACTGCGGGCAGTGCCAGGCTGCTGGCCAGGCTACACGGGGCAGCCACCGTGCGGGTAGGGGCAGCAGGTGTGCGAGCCGTGGCCAATGGCCATGCGATGGGAAGGTCCATGGCGACTCAAAACTGGGGGAAACCCATGGACACCTAGAATTTCTTGCGCGTTTTAGGTGGAACATAGAAACTTTGGGGTAGTTCGTTGTAGGAAAACCGACATTTCTTGCGAGTGTTGAAGTTTGACCCATGGACAATGACTGTGTTAAGTCAGAACACGGAAGTGTTCGACCAAAAGTGTTTTTCGAAATCCAAAATTATGTCAATCAATCAAGGATGGCCCTTACAAACCGACAATGAAAAACCATGGGTTTGCCATGATATGAAATGCTCTTGCCTCAGAGGTTGTTGATCTGAAAAGCTGAGTCACTGTGTTTTTCCACTGACTGCATCGTCGGAGAGGCATGGAAAAGGCGGCTTTCAGGAGGATCAGGGGCTCAGGAGGAATGATACCGGGAGTTGTACAACCAATCAACCAACCAACCAACCCAACCCAACCCAACCCACCAACCAACCAACCAAGCAACCAACCACAGGCCAACCAACCAACACCGGGTATCGCGGCAGAAAATGGACTTCGCAAGCCCATCATCATGCCGAACGGCCCCAACGATGAACTGGGACATCAACTCAGCACCCCAATACGGCTATGGGTCAATATCAAGTAACCAATAAGGGTGGATAAAGACCAACAGTAACAGGGAAAACAATGGTTAATGATAGCGGAACAAGGGGTACAGAGTTTTGACCCACTGCCATACCAGCTGAAACTCGTCTGTTGATGTGCCAATCACGGAGCAGTGGTGATGGGTATCTGCTGTACTTTAAACCAGCCGCCAATACAACAGCTGGTGAATGGTTTCCCTGAGAGCACTGCTTGGTAGCTAATTACAGCCGTTCAAAAACTGTCACAAACTGTGATTCCTCCATCAAAACCAGCGAGTTTCGCGAGCTTCATCACGGCATCATGACGCGGCTCGTAAAAAGCTGAGCGATTGGGGGTGTCCAATCTCGGCTTCTTGGGTATCAAAGATGGTGTGTGCTTGATAGTGATTGCTAGTGGTGAATGACCAACCTACAGCGGTAAAAAGTGGCGGGTGTTGCCTGCTGTCGCAGTGGCTACTCATGGCTAACGCTCATAGTTGAGCTTGGTTGGTCATAAGTAGACCACCGTTCATTGTTGATACTGACTGTCACTGGTTGAACGACTATCCTCACCCGATATACTGGTCAGCATCAATTATGGAAGTAACACTAATGGCTGAAACCATCATCCCTTACGAGCTTGCGATACCCTAAGTTCAGCTGAGGGAAGAATGGGATGAATGGGAACAGGAATTTCGTTCGGCGGCAAGTCTGTGACATCCTTGTCATGGCAAGGGCGTTTCCGATCCGACCCGTTCTCCACCTTGTTCAACTTGTCGCGGTGCGAGCATAGGTGCTATCAGGCATGAGGAAAGTAATCCTGCCAGCCACAAGGGCCAGCTGGGCTGGGAGGTTTCAGGGAAGCTTCTCGGAAAACATCTAAGCTGGAGATGATCACCGAAACTATGGCTCGGCTGGCCATCCCAAATGTCAACTTACCCTCTGGTAAACTAACATGGCTGGCAATGGAAAATCCAGCAATTATTGATGGTTTCCCCGGGGTTCCCTACAAAATATGGTGATTTTCCATTGCTATGTTAGTCTACCCGAGTGTATCAAGTACAAAGGATTGCCTCCAAGATAAGTTTCTTCATGGTACATCTTAGTGAATTGATATACTGATATGTGTAAACCAACTTGGCCCTGACAAAGTAGGTTTTGCCCTTGACTCAACAAATCAGGTGGGAAGTTGCTTAGCTCAAAGCAAAATATCAGGCGTAGATAATGGTGATAGCCATGATGATGATGATGATGATGATGATGATGATGATGATGATGATGATGATGATGACGATGACGACGATGATGATGATGATGATGATGATGATGATGATGATGATGATGATGATTATCATTATATATTAATAACAATAATAATATAAGCATCATGATGATGATTATCATTATTATCATGATGATGATGATGATGATGATGATGATTATAGTCGTTATGATGATGATGATTATCATAATCAAAATGATGATGATGATGATTATTATTATCATTATTATCATTATTATAATCATCATGATGATGATTATCATTATTATTATCATCATGATGATGGTGATGATGATTATTACTATTATTATTATAATCATGATGATGATTATAGTCATCATGATGATGATTATTTTTATTATCATGATGATGATGACTATTATTATTATCATCATGATGATTATTATTATCATGATGATGACGATGATGATGATGATGATCATGATGATGATGATGATGATGATGATGATGATGATGATGATGATCAGGATGATGATGATGATGATGATGATGATGATGATCATGATCATGATCAGGATCAGGATCATGATGATGATGATGATGATGATGATGATGATGATGATGCTGCTGCTGCTGCTGCTGATGATGATGATGATGATGATGATGATGATGACGATGACGATGACGATGATGATGATGATGATGATGATGATGATGATGATGATGATGATGATGATGATGATGATGATACAACACATCATTTTCTCGACATGATGATCAGTTGATTACCATGATTATCCTGGTGATGGAGAAGGAGGATGTGCCACCCTTCACCATGTGGCTACACCAACCTGTGTCTCCCCATTTGCCCTAACAGCTTCTGGGCCCAACTGCCTGCCTACTCCCCTCCACAGCGTTCCCCCGATGCATCGCTTCCATGGTAGAAATCAATAAGTCAAACGTGAAAGGTAGCAAGGCTGCGGTTATCCCGAAAGAAACCCAACTAGATGAATATGATAAATATGTGTAGATGTATATATATATATAAATGATATAACACTGTAAACCCGACAAAGATCATCAACAAGCCTGCCATGACTGCAGAGCTGAAATTTTACTGCAAAAAAAAAAACACCAACCTGTCATTTTCCAAAATGATTTCTCATTATTAAGCAGCATCAATCGTGATTGACTATCATTGAGCATCATTGAGTAAGCACAAGACTTCACAGATCGCAGTACTCATTGCCAACAAGTCATCACAGCTCTTCAAAAAACCAAACAGTTCAGAACTCAAACTATGCTCAAAGTACCAGAGGTATAAAGCTATCACCAGTTATCAGCCATAGCTATGGTTCAGCAGTTTCAGAACTAACCAAGCTTGAAGCTGGGTCTCAAAAATGGAACCCCCAATCATCCATTCATAATCCAACAATAAACGGCTATGGGTCAAAACCCTGTACCCTTGGTTACTATTAACCATTCTTTTCCCTATTATTGTTGGTTACTATCCCCCATGAAATTGGTTAGTTAACATTGACCCATGGCCAAACCAACCACGGCTTTGGTGCTGCTTGAGACGCCACCATGGCACCACCCCCGCCGCCAGGGTCCCTTGGTTTCCGGCCACGGTCGCCCAGCCCACGATGCCATCGCTGATGGCTTTGCCGTGGATGCGATAGACGCCCACCGAAGGATCCAGCATGGGGCCTGGCCCAGGTGGTGACTCCGCGTACACGAACGGTTCAACCCACCTGAAGTGGAGAGGTGACTCCACAAACAGCTGAAGTTGGCAAACGGTACCCGCTGGTGGTTTCTCAGTCGAGGAAAGATAAGTTTATGGTTCATGGTTGAAAAATATGATCATCCTGGATACTCCAAAAGAATGGAAATATATGGAAATGATAACTCGCAAATGATCGCCACGTCGTCGACCTCCATGGGTCGCCGGCCGTGCCACGTGCGGAACCGGAACGGCCCCGCCGGCCGCGCCTTGAAAGACTTCCATGACCTCGTTGAGCTCCATGCGGCGCAGCTGCTCGCTCTGCTCAATCAGCAGATTGTCCGACAGCACGATCTCCTTCACCACCTGCGGCCGGGGAGCTGCGGAGCTGGAGCTGGCCATGGAAGCAGAACCCTGAGTTCACCATGATGTTGGCATCTTTTTTAGGATGATCACTGATGATCAGTAGGATGATCACCTCGAAGTAGTTGAGCGGGCACTGCCCCGAGCAATGGCTGCCACCTCCGAGTAGGAAGAAATCGAAGACTGGGCTCAAATTGATCATTTTTGGGCAGAGTTGTGTGGCTTGATGGATTCTTGGAGTAGTGGGGCACCCGCATTGAAGTAGAAGCTGACTGCCATACTTCGTGGTGAGGTCGTTTTTCAGCACAGGGCATCATGCTCAAGTTGCATTCCCCGAAATGGTGGATGGTAAAAGTCTGAAATGAAAGCCAGCCCCTCATTTCAATAGATGCTCAATAGGTGATGCTAGATTTCACTACGGCGCTCCTGTGCCCAAAACCCTAAGGTTAGTCCAATCCATCAACTCTCAGAGATTGGGTCAAGCCAAGGAGTTCACGGATGGGGCACCTTGTAGTAGATCCGAACCACTCGCATGAAGTCCTCCTGGCCTCAGCTTGATGATTTTCTCGCGGAGAGATCTCGCTGGAAAGGTTTGGAAACGATGGATCCAGCTGGCTTTGTCTTTTTTGGTGGTGCCTACAATCACTATCCAGCTGTTCATATCTTCTTGTAATGGCGAAACTACCAATCTATTGGGGGCACACCATGGCGAACTGGACAAACCCAGCTGAAACCCAGGTACGCCCACCACGAATTGCGAAAACCATGAGGGCCTTCTTGTGAGGACAACCATCATATCATGTTAACCAACCATCAACATGGATTTCCCATGGTGCTTCATCTTGTCAAGCCAAGCAACCGAAGACCTAAAAAACCAAGCCGCCAACTGACCGGCTGGCCACGATAATCCGCGGACCCAACAGATTCATTGGTTGTGTCAAATCAAGTACCCCACATCCATAGGAAGAAAAAGGATCCGGAATATGGAAAATTGAATCCTTGCTACTGCTACATCCAATCTGTTGGCTGGAAGGTGTCAAAATCTTTGCGGCTCATCTGTAAATGGTCAAGAATCTTTACATCCAATCTGTAGATAGGCTCCGGGTAAATTAACCTAGAAGTGGAGAATGATAAATAACATCAAAGGGTGCTTGGTAATGATTCTCTAGGTGAATGGAAATGGAATGGAAATGATGCTTCATGATGCTTCATGATGCTTCATGATGCTTCATGATGCTTCATGATGCTTCATGATGCTTCATGATGCTTCATGGTGCTTCATGATGCTTCATGATGCTTCATGGTGTTGCTTCTGCGAGGATTCCTTTTTGCGCACCCCAGCGGTGTAAGGGTCTCGCCTAACCCAGCCGACACAGCTGTGTTGGCCAAGCCACTGATTTCGGTGTCCTCCTGAGCCGCGCGAAGCGTGGTCTGCACCCGCCAGGTATGAAGCATTGGCACCCGCCATTAGGGGCTACTACGTTTGTCCGGGTGAACCTCCACCGACAGCCCGTGATGTTCCAATCAGTTGGTGGTAGACCATTGGGAGATCTATTCTCGTTGGGAATTTGCCGGAAGCCAAACGTGTAAACACGCGCTGTGTGTGATCATTTGCCAACACCATGCGTGTGTGGTTGTGTGTGTATCAAATCCACTATTCGTAACCAAAAGGATGACTTGCCTATGCTTTCCCCGTGTACAAGCCATTCACCAATTTTCCTCTAGTACCAATCAACTACCACTCAGTACACTAATCATCTCACCGTTCTTATTTGTTGGTTAAGTGGTTCAGAACCAGCTAATCAACCAGCTATTCACCAGCTCATACCATGGTAATCAATCATCAACACTACTCAACCATTACCTAGTCGCTCTTAACCACTAATAAACCAGCTACTAAGCAACCAAGTCAGTACCAAATTGGAAGCAGCTTTCACCAGTTGACCCGTCTGACTTCTGACTTCCGTCCTGGTCTTCCGCCGCTAGGGGCGGACCGGGGAACACGGCATCCAGCTTGTCATCGTCGATCACGGACCTCAAAACCCCCGTGATCAAGGACGTGAGGTGAAAATCTGCCAGAAAGTCCCTAGAAGAACGGGAGAACCCGAGGTGAAAGCAGGCAAGTGAGCGCTTTCTGGGTGTTTTCGCAACCCCCGAAGCACTGAGATGTTCCCAACCTCTGGGTTATCAGCCAAAAATGGCCAGTCTCGGGTTGGGTTCGCACATGGGCTCGCACATGAATGAGGTCGTTGGAAAAACTCAGCCCTTGGCTGAGATCAATAGGCAGTCGATACGCAGTGTGCCCAACATCAGGTGACAGAAGTGATAGTAATCATTGACGATAGGTCCACAACGATCAAAAACCATATGCAGCAGTAGTGAACGAATAAGAATTGTTGAATTGACTCCTCAATTCTTGGATGTGTTCAGCTGGGAGCAAAGTCAACTATTCTGAGTCCTGCAGAATGTGCTTTCGCACACGTCACGGGAGTCCTGGCGGAATGATCTATCGGTGGGACTCCGAGTCCCAAAAAAGATTGAAACCCTTTGGAAAGAGAATGAAAACAGAATCTACAGCAGTAGAAATCCGTAGAAATTACAGGAAACCCAGAGATAGAAAGCCTTTGGAAACCTTATTGCTAGAAACTCATCAGAGTTCATGAGGCAAATTGAGGGATTCCAGAGACTATACCGAAAATGTATCTCCGACATTCCAACAAAGTCCTTCAAACAGCATGAAAAATCTAGGAATGACATGGCAACAGATGGTCGACGTCGCCCCTGCTTATGGTGGTTGCTTTCCATAGCAGCTGGACCCAGCTCACCTAAGAAAATGCTCCCAACACCTGAGATCATGAGTTATGAATGGTCATAACTCCACTTTCCAGACATCAACCAGCTTCATCAACCGTCAACCAAGGTGATCTTCGGAGTTGGGGGAGTACTCACACATGGGCAGAGTAGGTCTCCCCACTGATTGGCTTCGAGGTAGGCCTTGATGGTTTTCTTGGTGACTTTGCTGCCAGCCGTTTTGATGCCATCATAGAGATCGTCGGGCTGAGCCGGTGACGCCGGTGACGCCGGTATGACACAAATGTTATGTATATAGCTTCCACTTGGTTGACCAGTCAGTCGCTAGATTTGTTGCTTCACCCAACCAAATATAGTTCTATCTCCTGTGCCATCGCTGCTAGTTGCCTTATTGTTGTTCTTGGGAAGGTGGTCGAGGTATCCAGTGGGGCTGCGATGGCGGTACCCCCAAAGCGACCATCTCTGATGCTTGCTTCACGATCTCTCATCTTTGGGTGGCAGTACTATTGATGAACAACACCAAATATAGACTGGATGGTGGTCATAACCCGTCCCAGAAGTACTAATCAGGTGATTATCCTCCCCAAGTATGGTTGAAAATCAACAATCATCTTGAAACCACCGACCAGGAGATTGTGCCATCATGCTGGTGCCATCTACACGAAGAACGCTCTCTGGTTGTAACGCCTTGGCTCGGGAAGATTCTGAGCGACCAGCGATATGAATGGGGCTTCAACCTACAATCATGAACAATGATGGGTGACCAGCAATGTCATACCTTGCGTTCGCATCAGCGCAGCCATCAGCGCAGCCAGCATGAAGAAAAATATCCCAACTTAGTAAGTGGTCACTAGCCATGGTTTGGATCCAGAAATTGATCCAGCAGGAAAGATTTCCACCCCCAACATGGTATCTCACACGAGTGAATAGCATGGCCGTTCCGAAGCTCGTCCGAATCTTCGGAGCACTGTTCACCCCAGCCCTTGCATGTCGATGTAGGGGGTGTCTGTCATCAACCATCGTCAAATGAAACATGATTCAGCACTCTTGGCCGTCATTGACAACCCTTCTGTACCATTAATCAACTATCATCAGCGATGATGTTTGATCATTAATCACTATTACTGATTTACCATTGTAGGTGATAAACCAAACATTGTGTTGGGTATATCCCCTTTATGTATCCCCTTGTAAATATGCATCATCATTTGCGATTGTAACCATTCCAAACCTTGGTGAAAATCATCATTTCCAACCAGCAATCCCTATCATGAACCATTTCTGATCAGTAGTAGCTATTAACCACTATGAAGCAACATAATAGCTTATATAACCAATTCTAACCATCATTATACCATATTATAACCATTCCAACCGCTATGCTACCATCAACTATCATTATAATCATGTTTACAGGAACTATTCACAACTATCAGCAACCACTATGAACCATCATTATAACATATCGCAACCATTCCTGACCCTCATTATAACCATTATTCACAACTAGTAACAACTATAAACAGCTATAACCTTTCCTAACCATCATTACTAACATCATTAACAACTATTAACCACTTTTAACTGCTATCAAAAACTATCACCATTCCTGACCCCCATTATAAACATGAACAACTATAAACCACTAGTAACCACTACTAAGCACTATGAAGCACCATCAATACCCACCATGGAGGGTCGCCCGGCCGGGCCCTGCCTTGCCGCCCTGGAGCTCGATGCACACCTCGGCTTCGTGAGAACTTTCGTTGGTCGGCACTTTAGAAAATCCCAGGTGCTGAAGAGCAAATGAGTTTTCGTATGAATGGTTTATGAAAATTTGGCTGGCTTATTACAGATGGTTTAGGATGGTTTAGATGCTTTCTCAAGTCATAGTGGTTACCCGAAATCATCCTTTCTGAAGCATTTGTAGAAAGAGACCAAAGATTTCGGAACCCCACTTTGAGAAACCAGCATATGGTGGTTTGTTAATGGCTGGGGGTACCCCCAGTTTTCATCCAGTTGATTGATAATTTTCAGAAACCAACCAATTTGTTTTTTGTTTTGATAAAATGAGACCAGTGGGAAACAAAAATCCTAGGGGGGAAACCAGCAGCAATGCACAACGACTCTGATGACTAGCGATGATGCTTGTCAATGTTGAGATGTGTGTTTGTCTTCGTGTTGGTTGTTGGTTGCTCTCTACCTCCTCATTGCCGCTATCATTTATCATCTGAACCACTGCAAGGCACTGTCAACCAGTATCAACTCGGCGTTATCCAACATGTTCGACCATTCTCAGCCATCATCAACGAGTACCAACTATGAATAACCACAATCAATCGTTCTTCAGCGTGATCGGCCATCATTGACTAATCACTATTAACCATCAATCAACCAGCCATTCGCCATGGATTAGTCGTCATTCACCACGATTAACGAAACTTACAGTAAACCATCAATCAGGCATCAACTACGTCTAGTCATCAATTAGGCATCATGTTTAGCCATCAACCATATATAGTCATTGTCATGGTTCGCCATCAACCTTTTATAGTCATCCACTAGTAGCAATCAACCACCAATTTACCACCAAGTCACCATCAATTAACCCATCACGAACCACCTGGTTGAGCAAGAATTAAGCATCAAGCACCCATAAGCACCTTAAGCACCTTAGATAAGCCCCCTAAGCACCTTAAGCACCTTATACCATTTGACTCAGGGCCACCAGCTTCCGCCTAGGCACCCTCAACTTGGATGCCACCTCCATCCTCAAGGCCTCGTACCTTTTTTCCACAGCGGGAAGGCCGGGCGCCGGGGATCGTTGCAATGCTTTGCCGACATAGTGAGCAACCGTAGTTTACAACGGGTTTTATAGTGGGTAATAGTGGTAAATAATGATGGCTACTGATGACTAATAGTAGCCAAGATCATCACTGGTTGGTGGTTGAACCACCGTGGTTCATTGGTGGTAAATACAATGATTAATAGTGGTTAATAAATGGCTGATCATGATCATCAACTGGTTGGTGGTTAAACCACCCCTATGAGAAACATGCTTGTCAACCAACCATTTGTTAGCTATCAATAGGGAAAATAAACAATGTTTGAAACCACCAACCAAATAAGGTTTTGTCCAAGAAGTAGTGCGCACACACACAGAAATGGCGAGTTTCCCTATGGCTATGAACTTGGAGGGTACCACACGACAACGACAACCCCACAATCACATTGAAACTGCCATTTTCGCTTTGCCAACTTCACGATCAGTGGCGTCGCACGAGTGATGGTGATGGCTTGGTGATGGTTCATGCTTGCTGAATGGTTGGTGGGCCATGGTCGCCTCAGGAAGCAACAACAATGTTATAACTGGTTGGTTAATGGTTGGTCAATGGTTGGTTAATGGTTGGTTAATGGTTGGTTAATGGTTGGTTAATGGTTGGTTGGATGGTTGGTATAACTGGATAGAACAACTACAACTGGTTGGTTGGAGATGGTCGAAGATGGTTAATTTATAATGGCTGTGATGCACAGCGAATGATCAACCCGTGTTAGTTATTGGTCATGAATCAGCTGATTGCCGGTCATTGATCATTGATTAACCGGCTGATGATCAACTAGTAATCAAAACTTGATAGTCAGCCATCTAACAATATCATGGACCATCAACAATGAGTCATTGTCAGTTGTTCTTGTTCATCAAATGTCCACGACTAACGAATCAATGAGTAATCAACCATCCACTGGTCTGACCAGTGAGTAATCAGTCATTGTCAGTGGCTAGTCCTCATCCATCATCAATTTTCCATTAGTAGTGACTCATCATTGATCACTACTGTGTGGCTACGGGTCAAAACCCTGCACCCCGTACCCCTGGTTCCCCCACTATTAACCATTGTTTTCCTTATCATTGTTGGCTGTTTTCCCTTATTACTGGTTGTTTGATATTGACACATAGCCACTCATGTAAACCATCCTTAACAAAAAAATCCTCAACAATCAACCATTTCTTGGGCATGTCCACAGCCATGGTGGTACCCCCCAACCCTCCCAAGATGGTCCTTAACGATAGGGTAACCAACCAGCTATGGATACACCATGCTACCCTGCAGATCCGGTGGCAGAGGAAAATGAAGATCTCGGTGGCTGATGCTTGAGCTGGGCCACTTAGTTACCATCAACCAGGATGAGGTAACTGGTCGATAGGCAACTGGCTGTGAAGGGCAAGTCAACTTCACCATCTTTCAGCTTTCCAGGCATGAACCATCAACCCTTCATTCATAAAACCATTTACCACTGTCCCTCACTATATCGTAGGAACCATTTCAAAGCCTTTATCTTTAAGGTATCCAATACAATCCTGCATCTTGGCAACCAGTAAAAAAACAAAGTTATAGAACTTAGATAGCCCCAAGCTGCAACTCGAGTATCATATAACCCTTATGATCCCAACCCTTCACCATTCAACCATGAACCACTCCCATGGTCCATCATTGAGGTCACTTTTCGTAGGCTCGGTTCAACACCAGCTGTCTGGCTTGCTCCGCGGAGGACAACGCCTGGGTTCCAAAACGCGAAGTTGGAAGTGCCAAACGCACTTCACATCGCATGGGAGCTGCGAATGAAATCAACGTTAACGCCATTAGTGAACTGCATTTGTTAATAGCAGTTCACTAATGCTGTTAACGTTGATTTCATTCGCAGCTCCAGTTCACTATTATATCAACTTTCGTAGTCAGCATCAGTTAAATATCAGTTGACTAAGAAAGTGCCAATTGATTCCTCAATCACTAGTGAAATCGCATGGGAACTGCATAGATCAATCATGGTCAACGGGTGTCAATGGTTGATAATGGCCAACTACGGTTAGGAAAGTTTTTTTGAATGTGGAATTGATGATTGACACTGATGATTCACAAATACTTGTAATGCGCAATCATGATGAAGAATAGTTAATTATTGGTAAACAACAGTGGATTGATAGAGGTCAATTGATCACGTCTATACACATATGTACAAATGAAGTTTATTCTATGTACGATACGTAACGTATCATCAACTTCTGCACACACCCATTTCATCACATGTATGATTTCTGTATCTGAGTGACTGAAAAAGATCAGGACAAATGGCGGATTCCTCAGAATTATTATGGCCATATGTGTATACGTCAGGTACCTAATGAGCATATACACACATTGCATATGATACATATAGATACTAAATCAATCTGCAATGCATCACTTTAGGCACGCACACATATATACGTATATGTATTCAAATATGTACATATACATATTTATATAAATAGATATATGTTAATTTATGGATTTTTCTATACATATATATATATACATATATGGAAAATAAAAATGTTGTTTATCTCTGGATTTGTCTATACATAAAAATAAATATACGTGATCAAATGGCATATCTGTACAAAGCCATCGGCACATCCACCGCTACCCGTCCTTCCGCAGCAGCAAGTCTTGCAGTTCGCTCTTCGCAGCCAGTGCCTCAGCAGCGCTGTGCAGCAGGTGTGGCGACATGGTGAAGGATGGGTTTGAACACCATCATTGGGTGGTTGAATCCCATCATTGGATAAGTTATTGATATGATATGCCCTATCATTGGATGGTATTCAATAGTGACTAATAGTGACCTATCAACCATATTCACCATCATTTAAAGTTATTGGATAGTTGATAGGTCAATATGGTTAATTAATCTATAAGGGCTGGCTTATCATGGTTGATAGGTCACTATTAGCTTAGTTTATAAAGGATAATGGGTGGTAGTGGATAATGAGCAAGAATGGTGGATAATAATGGTTTGCAAGGCTTATCCAGCGGATCAATGGTTGATGAAGCTGGCGTGAACAGTCAACCAAAATAGGCGATATACCAACTCTATGACGGTTTCTCAGCAATGGTGAATGATGGTGGGTGGTTTTTCATGGTGGCTGTTTGTCAGCTATAGGGGATGATAGTGGTAAATAGTAGGGGATCATCATCAACAATAATGGTCAAACAACTACTATATGGCATGGTGGTTTCTCAAGTCATAGGGAACCCCCAAAAATGGTTGGTCTACTACTATACATGGCCAATGTTGGATGATTTTGGGGTACCCCTTTTTTGAGAAACTGCCACGTCATTTAGTTTTGCTTATTGATAAGCATTGATGATGCCATATGGACGGTAACAACGACAACGACACGCTGATCATCTAGTGTGAAGCAAAACGCTGAGTTCAAAACGCGCACGATCGATGTTGATGATGTATGTAGTCAGCTGCTGGCCAGACTTATTCATGATGGGTTGTAATGATTTGGCGATGGGTCAATATTAACCAACTAATAGGGGATAACCACCAACAATAATAGGGAAACCAATGGTTAATGATAGGGGAACCAGGGGCACAGGGTTTTGACCCATAGCCATTTTGATGATTGTGTGAGAGTAAGATTGTGAATCCTGGCGACCGAAGGCCGCCACTGTAACTAGATATATTATATGAATCGCCCAGCCCAACCCCAGCCAACTAACCGATCTCAAGAACCTTCGCGAAGTATCACCTGGCCGCCCCGCCGAAAGCTCTTTGGCCATCAGTTCGACAATGCTTTCATCCTCGCCGCCCAAAACAAGCACCACACAGGACGAGTTCCCTCTGTACTTTGGTTCCCCTCCGGTAGTTTAACATGGCAATGGAAAATCACCATTTGTTGATAGGAAACCCTGGGAAAACAGCTATTTCTATGGTGGATTCTCCAGCCAGCCATGTTCGTTTACAGGAGGGTAAAATCCGCCATCTTTTTTCACACGACGC
>VSDK01019554.1:0-18571 GCA_009767595.1 Symbiodinium kawagutii | reverse complement strand
AGCAGCAGCAGCAGCAGCAGCAGCAGCAGAACGACGACGATCACCAGCACAAGAACAATAGCAACTGCAACACCACGACTGCAACTTATGATGCCCTTTGCCCTGCCTTTGAGTCTGCTTTCATGGGCCGTCTTGTCGTCCCCCTGCCAGGGGCTCAGCGAATTGGCCAAGGAGTGTAGCGTGAGGACGGGGTTCAAGGGAAAGGGTCATACATGGACCCTTCACTTGCCATAGGTGAAGGCTGCCAGAAAAAGTAAAGGCGACTGCGTGGTCATGTGACACAGCGCAACATATTGGTAGCATTTTTGTGGCTATGAATGTGATTGTCTGGTTGAGTATTGCTGATTGTACAAGCCATTCACCGGTTGGAAATCTGGCAACCGGACAGGGCACAGGAACGGCCTCAGCCTCTTTGTACTGAACCCGCAGTTTCATAGCGATCTCCTTGGAGCTTGAGCAGGGGTGCCATGGTTGCACGTGGGGGTCCGAGGTTGCTGAGTTGCACATGGCAGTTCACCTGATGAAGAATTCAATGGAAAAATCACTTTTAAACTTCTAAACAACTCTGAGGAATTTCTTCTACAAAGAATGAGGAGGGCTACTGTATCAGTTTTGTACGAAAACTCCTGGTAAATTTCTCGTTCTTAGTCCCTTTGCAAGTAATTAGCAAGTATGATCAACCTCATCCGAAATTGAGAATCAGTTTGTAGCTACTAGTTTCAGCTTATTCACACTTCTCACAAACTAGTACAATACTGATTTATTGTGGATTAGCAACTGCTCTCGACCGATATCAAGAGACCATTGACCATGAATCATCCACAACCAACTCTGCATCAAGTATCAATGCTAAGACATGATTAACTATCAATCATCCAATATCAGCAATTATCATCCTCTGTGACCATTTCGACCGATATTGACCACTTGCAACCATCAATTATCCATTCTAAATGACTGTTAAAACTCCTGGTAGCTGGAAACCTGGTTGGAACACTCCTGGTAGCATTATGAATTAATGGAGCACTCATTCATGTAAGCATTATGCTACCATTTGGTTGGAACATTCCGGATAGCTCCTGTCCTCGCTCAGCCTTTACAGGGATGGCACTGGATACCCATCCATTCACCAGCTTACCCTGTGATAAACTGACCTGGCACTGGAAAATCACCATTTTTTGTAGGAAACCCTGGAAAACCAACTATAAATGATGGATTTTCCGTTGCCAGGTTAGTTTGCCAAGGTGTAAAAACCTTTGATTCGTGGCACCCTCCGTTGCCCTCCCTTTGTCGGAGCACCACTGGCTTGTTCACCACGGCGATCGCCTGCGCATGGGGAAACGCATCGTCAAACCGTCAAGACCCACGGGTGAAAGCTATCGCAACGACTCAGTCTTGATACCAATGGTCTATAGCAACTAACTAGTGAATAATAGGGATAGTGATTAATAGTGATAAATAGAAAGTGACTACAGCAGTGATTAGCAGGGATTGTGATGAATAGTAAGTAAGTAGTTCACAGGTGGTTGATGATAGATATTGGTGATAGAAACCAACTAGTGGTCATGGTGATTAGCCACTATTGCTATTTGAGGTTTCCTGGCCGTTGTTCAGTGTCGGCAGTAAAAAAGCCAATAATTGTTCAAAGTTGATATTAGTCAACCAACCAATTGTTAATAACTACTAGTGAAAATAAAAAATGTTTGAAACCACCAACCAGATATAGTAGGCAATCTCCCAAAATGTTGTGCCGTCGCCCCTCGGGCCTTCTTGCAATCATTCAGAGTTCGATGTGCGTCCATCCACATCTTGTATTCCGGTCCATAGTCGTCCTGCAAAAATCAAGTGTCACGGTGGGGAAAGAATGGGCATGATGGTGAGTAATGATGGTTAGTTGTGGTGATAACGGTTGATTATGGTTAGTAGTAGGTACCTGTGGTCAATACAGTAATGGCTACCCTGTTTGATAATGGTCCATGAGTGGCAAAACCTTTGGGCGATCTCAGTTTTACTGGTAGGTCAGATTCCCAGCATGCGTTGTTCGAGGTGCCATGGTGTAATCTCCCAGCAGTGGCTGACACCATGAACCCGACTGTTTCGATGACCTTCTGTTCGATGACCTTTGGATGTTCCATGATTTGTTCATCAGTTCCATGGGGGCAATCAATTTCTGAGGCGGTGTCCATATGTAGCCCAAGCCATTGATGACTATTCTATTGTTAAACCTAAACATGTGCAGATGATTTCATGGAAAATCATTTCTGTGACCTGTATGAATATGCATATTGGCGTTACAGCGTGTATGTATATGTGGTGGTTTCTCAAAATGGGGAACTTCCAAAAATGGTTGGTTTATTACTATAAATGATTATTATTGGATGATTGGAGGGTATCCCTATTCTGAGAAACTACCATATGTGCTGCCCGGAGAAGCAGGTCTTGACTGCACAGGCGCAGCGTTTTGTGCATTTTGGAATGTCGTCCTGGTGGCACTCATGGCTGAACTACACATACATACATGCATTTGCGTATATATGCGTATATACATACAATCATGTGTATATATATATATATACAAATAGACAAAAAAAATTGTCTATATGTATGTATGTATATATATATATATGTGTACAATATACCCAAACCCTGCCTGCTGCCCTCAGGGCGACACCCAGGGTGAGGATACATTTGTGTAGATGTATACAGGAACAGTTGGTTGATGGCTTTTTTCGAGGGCTAGTTGTGCTTCAAATGCATCTTTTTCAGGTTGTAGCTATCAGTCTGACCGCTGTGGACGACAGTTGCAGCACCTGTCTATTGAGATGTGGTTCTCGTTTCCATCGCGTCACCGATACCAAATAACAGCCCCAGAAAAATCATTGCGGGGAACCACCATCGTTTTGGAAACAGGCTCCGGTGGTGGCTGCAGAAAACTCATCTGATTGCTGCTGCCTCGAGTGTTCTTTGTCATGAACCACCGGCCATGATTCAACATGACTAGCCATCGCTAGAACCATCACTACAACCGCAGCTACCTAGCAGCATCACCATCACTATGAGTAGCCATAAATATCATCATCACTATACTCATCACTATCATTCTATATCCATCACCACAATCATCAGTCGCCAGCAGTATAATCGTTATAACTATCAGTATCAGCAGTACAATCACAATTAAACCTCTCACCAACTGATATACAGTATCCTTATACTGCCATCCCATATTACAATGATAGTTTATATTATGTTTATATTTTACTGCTATACAACAGGTATAATGACAGTTATATAAACTCTCACCAACCACCATATCGCATCCCCCACCATTGCTAAAGCTCAACCAACAACGTCCCCAGCGCCTCTAAGCTCAAAGGCGCGTCTGGCAGGTCTCGCCAGTTCTTCACCTCCGCCTCGCAGTAAGAGGGTGACACAGTGCTTTAAAATTATATGTATAATAGATGAATAGATGCGTATATGTATGAATATATACGCATGTATATGTATGACATATTTAGGTATCGATTTCTGTACATACATAAATGTATGCATAAAACTATATCATGTATCATATATGATTACATGTGTACTATTCTGCACTATGGTTTGAGTTTCACAACCTCTCGGTTCAACTAGAGGGTATCACATCATACCTGCCCAACAACATTGAACCACCACGTAGTAGTTGTTTAACCACTATTGTTGGCTACAATCCCCTACTATTAACCATTATAATAATCCCTAAAAAACCATATGCAGATTATTATTGTTTGTTGCTATCCCCTACTTATAACCAGCATAATCCCTTGTAATCGACCAGTGAACCATCAGTAGTTGCTTCCCCTTCTTGTACTATTAACCATTCTAATCCCATATCATGGTAGATTCACAGCTTCACCATGGAATTGTCGGTTATTATCCCCCATGATTGCTTGCTTAATATTGATCCACAGCCATTTTTGTTGGTAAACAATCCCCTACTACTAACCATTACAATCCTATATAATCCCATATAATCCCATATCATGGTAGATTCAGTCGTTTCTTTCCCCTACTATTAACCAATATAATCCCATATAATCCCTATAAAACCCCTGTATTCCATGGCAGATCCACAGCTCCCACGCACGCACGTGGTAGCACCGCACCACGGACGTGGCCCATGCGACCCGGCCCGCCTCTCCCCCCATGGAGGCTGCCAGAGACGCTGGGACACGGTCTCCGCCCAAGGGCACAGCCTCGGACTTCCGTTGCAGCAGAAGCCGCCCTGGGAGTTGACCATGACTTGTTGAGGGTGAGAACTAGCAACTAATGGTTAGGGTTGGTCAATGATGGTTAATGATGGTTAATGATGGTTAGGGTGGTTCCCCTATTATACTGTTAGGGTTGGTTGATAACTTAATGTTGGTGGATGATGGTTAATGATGGTTGATGATGTAGCAACCAATCATGGGGGATGAGGACCAACAATGTTGGTTAATGATGGTTAATAATAGTGAGAATTGATATAATGAGATAACTTAATGTTGGTTAATGATGGTTGATGATGGTTAATGATGGTTGATGATGTTTAGTAGGGGATGATAACTAGCAACTACAGGGGATATGGTTATAATAGGGGAACCAACCAATAGGGGAACCAACCACGGTTAACTATAGGGGAACCAACCCTAATGGATAAATGATTAGTAACTACTATGTTTTTTTGCTGGTTAGTGGTTAGCTTATAGGGGAACCAACCAATGGTTAATGGTGAACAATAGGGTGAGAATTGATATGGTCAACTTTAGTAATGACTATAGTTGGTTTATATTGGTCTATATCATTACAAGAATGACTATTATATTGACCAAAAATAATTCTTGGTCAATATGATAGTTGGTCAATATTCTAGTTGGTTAACATTTTGATAAGTGATATCATCATGATATGGTCCAATAATATTGACCAATAATAATATTGCCCATGATTTTGATAATCATTTGTCAATGTTCAATTCTTATTTTAGTTGCTTAACATTAGCGATTTACTCATGATGGACCATGTTTTTTTCATCATTATTTGTCAATACTTAATCATGGTTGGTTAACATTGGTCAAAAAAGCAAGATTAACCAACTGTAATAATTATTGGCCAATATAATCATAGTTGGTTAATATTCGAGTTGGTTACTATTTTCTAGTTGCTTAATATTACTAGCAATAAGTAGTACTAGTATGGGTCAATTATCACTAATAGCAAGGGTTATTGAGTACTACGGGTGCAAATAACTAATATGCTCTATATCAATTATTGATCAATCACTACTGTTAAGTATTGAGCATATTGGTTGATTGGTTGATCATTGGTCAATTTTGTGTAGTGACTAATATTGGTTGATTGTGGTCAACTCATGGTAGCTATGATCATTGGTGGGTCAATACTGGTTGGTTATCGTATGATATTGATTGATTATGGTTGATGATCCTTACTAGTTGATTATGGTTGATGATCATTACTAGTTGATTATGGTGACCATGAATAGTTGCCAATCGTGCTGACTTATGGTCAGTAGTGGACAATCACGGTTCATATTATATTGGTTGTAGCCAGGTATAGCGGTTGACAATTGTTGGTACGGCCGTATGCTAATTAATAACCAGCTGTAGTGGTTGAAAGCAGTTCAAGATACTGTAATGGCAGGTGCTGGACAATATTGGTTATAACTTCTAGCTGGTGAATGATGGTCTGTACCGATGGCTAATTCCCTCTGGCAAACTACCCTGGCTAGTTTACCTTTTTGAATCGTGATACTTCTGACTTCCAGTGGTCGATGGTTAATCATGGATATCTAAGTGGTGAATCTCAGAATGGTCAAGAATACAAATCATCATAGTGACTGGCTATCAACCATCACATTCTAATGGGTGATAACAATGATCATGAACCCCTTGTTATCAGGCTTGATTGACGAATATTCAATGATAATGTTCCTTGGCAAACGAAGGAGGTTTCTGATGGAGTGAATGATGACTAGTCCATGGTTGATATTGGTTCACGACCGAGCGCAGTGGTTGAGAATGGTCAATTGCACCTGAACTGCTTTTTTAGCTTCAGCCAAAATGCGGCCGACTGCTTGGTTTTAACTACGTAGTATCATCTTTGAGGTCCTTAACGCACCGGTTCCAGGGTCGCATTTGTGCCCAGAAACCGTGGGATTTCCTTGGTGGAACTTGGGGTGGTTGCGATCGAACTGTTCCGCAAACTCGGCTCCACCTGTGCTGAAAACTCGGATGCTGTTGGTTGATGTGGTAAGATTGGCATGTATCAATCGTATCGTATGGTATCGTTATTATACTTATCAGATGTTATCATCATTATAGATCTGGTCATTACTATCATTGTGGAGGCAAGAGCTCAGCAACACTCTTCTGTTCGTCTACCCAAGAGTGAAAGGCTTTGACCCACGGCCGTTTGCATGGGTCAAGGGGCCCTTACGGATGGGGGAGTCTCAAAAGAGCGTTCTGTCTCGATCCCTGGCCCGCTTCCAGATTCGTGATGGATTCGCGATCCCCAAAACCTGGCTCTGGCATGCTCTGGCCATTTTTGGGTGGTGGGGAAATCACGGAAGCACCAGGGCTACCATGGGAAAGGCCATGCCATGGCTGGTAGTTGAGACCCTATGGAAAACCATTTGGCCCATTCAAGCCCTACTGGAAAGGCTTTCATCATGTGGGTGGTGTATCACTAGATGATGCAAACCAGGTTATTCATGCCTTCCCCGATGACATTGTTTCGGATGGTCGGGGCTATTGGATATACCCATAGCTGTCATCAAAGTCATGCTGACGGGATCGATTCACCTTGGCTGACGGGGATCAAGCAGGAACAGCTTCTGCCCTTCATCATCAGCACTTCGGATACAACAAGCAGGTCAGGTAGGTCTATCTGGATGCAGTGTATGGGTTGGTCAGTCATGACCCCAATCATTAATCATCCAGGGAGTCCAACCCCACCCAACCCCCGAACTGTGGGGATACCACCAGCAGTCTGGTTTGAGGGGGAAACACAAGCAGTAAAAACGGCGGAGGCAACAACAACAACAACAACAACAACAACAACAACAACAACAATAACAAACGAATGAACAAATGTATATATATAATATGTAAACACAACCATCATGGTGACCACCACCACTGACAGGGAAACCCTCTGCAAGCAAGTGGGGAAAGGAAATATCATCAAGACTTCGATCAAGATAGCCACCGTGATAAATCCAAATCACTGTATCACCTTGTGCTTCTCAACCCCATACAAGCCAACCCTGGAAAGATTGCTGTTTCACCAACAATGCCGCTGAGGTTCTTTCCGCCAAATCCCGACAGAACTGCATGATGTCCTCAGAATTTATGGTGGCTGTGAAGGAACCGTGACATGGCCGTGGGTCAAGAGCCCATGTACCCGCGGCTGTTCACATCCCATCAATGAACAAAATAGTCCGGCTGTCGGGATGTTCACCTTTCCGTGTCTTTTGGATGGTTGCTACCCATAGCCACATGCATTTTCTTAGAAAGCGAGAATAAAACTCATCAGGCCTTCTAGGGCCAAGGGTTTTGCTGAAGTTTCAGGAACATTTTGGGTGTCCGTGAATGAGCCCCCCGGAAGTTGTTGGTTGTCCCTCCATCACACTCCCCAGCACCCATGGGACCTTGGGGGTTTTACTCCGTTGGTTTCCCAAACGTTGGGAAGACCCCCGAAATACATGATGACGGTGTGCCCAACCAATCGAACGAAAAAAGATAAATGGAGATCATTCATTTCAGCGGTCATTCTAGGAAGCATTTGCATGAATGTATAGATTGTGTACGTATATATATATATATATATATATTATACATGTGTATGTTATATCATGCACACACTTACACAAAAAGATGAGAGGAGAAAAATGTCATCTTTACATTTTTATTGTTTGAAATATACTGTAATATCATGTAATATCAAAGCTAGTTACATACCTTTGCAGCTATTAGTTGGATCTGAAGCCCCACAACAACAAGTCAGGTACTGAATCCTGGACACAACGCACCGGATAAAGCACCTTGCACAAGAATCGACCAAATCATTTCTTCAATGACCTTTCGTCTACATGCGCTAGTTTACCCTTTCTTCCATGATTTCCACTGTCATGCTAGTTTCACCCGCGAGTCCCAAGATTTGGTAATAACACCGACCCATCGGTGATCTGTCTCAAAGACACATCTTTCATCAACCAAGCGATGCCATGTCCCACACCAGAAGGATGCAGCTGCAGTACCATGTCCAACAGACTAAATTACTCTCTGGTCAATGAAGTGGTTAATCATGCTCAACGAGAGAATTAAGGTCAGTTCATAGTGATCGTAATGACAGCCCATGCTTGGCAAGCTAGTTCATAGTGATTGATGATGCTCAGCAATTCTTGATAAAAGCTAGAGAAGTGCCGACAGGCAATCTTGATGAGAATGAGATCTCAGTATGTTTGCTTCTAGGATCTTCTACGGCTTAATGCTCAGCAGTCACCAACAGCATAGGCTTATTTCCAAGGCCATCTGTCTGGAGGATGCCGCATGACCAGAAAATCAGCTTCTCAGATGGTAACTTGAAATCGAGTGATTTTGTTCAACCACAACTGCTGCCTGGTTTAGAATGGTGACCTGGTTACTGCTTGGCTTACCATTCGCACCTCTGAGGCTCCAACGGTTCCTTCTGGCACATCGATGCCATCAGGCCTCGTGATGTGTAACTGAGAAGTTGGGGTTACCCATGGTTACTTGTCTGGTTAAGGGTTGATTCTACGGGACATATAATAAGTAGCTATGGCCAACTATCTATGGCTGTGGATCAATATCGAGCAACCAACAAAGAGGTCGACAATGTCCAGCATCCCACCCGTTGGACTAGCTTGCTCACAGATTGTGAATAGCCAGGGTACCAGGGTTTGAGAATCTTCCAAGCATTTTTGTTGGGTGTTCTATCGGCTGCGACTGAGCTCCCAACAGGATGCCCTTTGGTAGTCTTTGAGGCATGGTTGGACGGCCCGCTTGGACAGTCGGCACGGCCAGAGCAGCTGCGATGAGATGGAAAGCGGCTTGACTGAGTGCGTGTCTATAGACTCTTCAAGACGGAATGCCAAAACATGGAATGGGTCCAGTTCCGCACACAAAGAAAGCTGGTTGAGCTGGAGGAAATGTGTGAACTGAAAAGTTCACAAAGAAAATAGGCAATCCTCTTCCCTACATCAAAATGATGGTCTGGTCTTTATCATTTGACTGCAACCTGGCACTACTTTGGCGATTCACTGGTGACAAAGCAGCTTGCTCTGCGGCACCTTTCAAATGGTACCCACACATAGCAGTTGCCCAAGTGCCACCTTTGTTGGGGCCAACAAAGACATATCCATATGAGAGATATGGGTGTTTCTCAATTCATAAGGGCAGCCCCGGTCATCATCCAGTTTATTAACCATTTGCAGCAATAAACCAACCACAACTTCGGGGTCCTTTACGACTTGAGAAACCCCCATTTGGTGACTGTTGAATCATTATTGTTGGTGATTATCCCCTATCATTGACCATCATAACCGCTATAAAACCATATGGTCATTGTTTGTTGTTGTCCCTTACTAATAACCAGCACAATCACTTTCAAACTACAAGTCAATATGGGAGATATGGGTGTTTCTCAAAATAGGGGTACCCCTAAATCATCTAATACTAGTCATTTATAGTAATAAACAAACCATTTTTGGGGGTCCCCCATTTTGAGAAACCACCATATGAATTAAAAGTCCCAGCTTTTCAGATTCACTGCATGGCACGAGCCGATCTCCTGGTCGTACTTGGCAAAGAGTTGAGCTCTCTTCTCCCTTCGCTTCGCGGTAGCTATTCGCTTGGCCTTGCTGGATGCCAGAAACCAGAGATGGGCTGGGACAACCAATCAACAGCGCGTGGTGTAAATATGTAGATCTATGGCGAGTTGGGTCAAGCAGTTAACCAACCAATAGTGGTGGTTAAAAACCAACCAACTATAGGGAAAACAATGGTTAAGGATAGGGGAACCAGGGGGACTAAGGGTTTTGACCCACAGCCCTATCACTGCAGGTAGAAATGCGCAACCTTTTGCAAGAATTTGTTTGCAGGTCTCACCAACTGGCGGGTCCCCCAGAAGGCAACTCACCAGCCCGGTGCGCATCCGTGCATGGATGCATGCTGCTTATGTGGGTCAATACCCTGCGTCGTGAAAATTAGTGAAAGTCAACATGCTGACAAGCAGTGCTCATGTTCGGATGTTGACACCAAGGATACGTCAACTGGCTGAAACCCTTTACATTGGTGTTTCTCAACAGGGGTACTCCCAAATCATCCAATATCAACAATTTTGAGTAATAAACCAACCATTTTTGGGGCCTCCGTATTTTGCAAAACCACCACATATGAAATAAAAATACTTACCGATGTACATACAAACATGCATACAAACGTCTCCTACCGTCTGTCTTTGCTTCCAGGTTATCAAGTATGCTGTGCTACCCTGCACAGCCATGTTGGTGTGTTACAAGGACCCGTTGAGGATGAAACAACCTTTGTTGAGTATCCAACCACTATGAATCAACCCTGTGTGAGGTAAGATGCTGTCAAAGTGATGGGTTGGTCTGTTGTCGATCCGGAAATAGTATGAGTCCCTTTACAAAGAAATCGATGGCATCATCGCTGAAAATGAAAGATGTGTGATTGATTGAGTAGAGTTCATCAGCAGAGCACCAGATTGCATGATCCTAAGTAGCTAGATGATCTGAGGATGGGGAATGGTCTACCCCATGGGCGTCAGAACTTCCAATGCCACCCTTTTCGGTGCAGCTCCGAGGTGCCAGACCCCATATATTTCCGTGTAAAAAGTGATGCCTATCATTTAGATTTCTGGCTAAGCCAATCAACCAGCTACCAGCTACCATAACTCGTAGCTATCCTGTTTTTTTTTACCTAGATTGACTGGCTGGGTAACACTGTGATGTTGTTGATTGTGAACTGGGTACCCCCGAACATGGCCATGTCCTTGGTTCATTCTCTCCGACCGAGCTCCCGGGCGATCTTGTCCTTGTTGTCTTTAGCCTTGGCTAAGGCATCCGACACCAACTTGGAGGCCTTGGAAGACAGTGCGCAGCCGGTGGGGGTCAAAGTCGCTGGCGGCCAGCAATTTTTTGGGGGCACGACCCCAACATACCAAAACGGAAGGCTAGTCATGGAACGGCATGTGGGTCTGCCCATAAGCCACTGGAAGAGCTAGGCTTGAGATTGACGGCTTGAGGAGAGATCAGAAGACTCGTATGCTGGGCAGCAAAGCTGGCTTTGGAGATGAACTTGCCATGGCGATACCTGGAAGGTGGATACTTTTCTGTAGGAGTACGTTCTAGGGAAGCGGATCAATCCGTGAATCTGCTTGCCAGTGGGATTCCATCCCATCCCCAGATCAACCAATTGATCTTCACCACTTGGACATGGCTATCTCCGAGATCACTCGGCCACTTTTTTCTGTTGGATCCCTACTTTTCCTGCAGAACGATTTGTTCGCGATGGTTTATATCCCTACAAATTATATATCCAGACCTAAAACTAGATATGTGAGAGTTTCACAAAATAGTGGACCCGCAAAAATCATCCAGTCTTTTAGGCATTTATACTGTAGTTAGAAACCAAACAGTTTTGGGGGTTCCCAATTTTGAGAAACTCCCATACTCTCACCCCTGACATCGCCTCAACCCCTGCCACACTGCAGCCCAGTGGCCGCTTGGATTCGAGGCTCCACCTGATACAACGTGTTGCAACAGTCGCTTCCCATTCGACCGAAAGATGCTTCTATGGGATTAGTGAGGGTGAGTGGGTGGTGGTAAATAGTGGTTAATGATAGTTAATGATGGTCGATGATCGTTGTTAATGGTGGTTAGTTGCGGTTAATCATGATTGATCATGCTTGATAGTGGTGGTTTCGATGATTGTTAAAATTGGTTCATAGATGTTGATGTTTGGTGATCATGCTTGATAATAGTTTGTCAGGGCTAATGATGGTTCACAACGCTTCGTCATGGTCAAGAGCTGTTGATGATGGTGACCATTAGTCATGGCTGATGATGGTTGATGATGGTTGATGATGGCTGATGATGGTGACCGACGCTTCACAATGCCCGGTAATGGCTGATCATGGTTCATATCGGCTTATGATTGGTGGCGGTCAATGCTGGTTGGAACCACCCTTGTTTCATTGCTGTGAATGTGTCGGCCAAGTCCTGGGAAACATTTCGGGGGGTTCTCAGAATGGGGGTACACCCCACTCATCCACGAATAATTGATAGTGATTAGAATACCCCCCAACTCATCCATGAATGGTGAGTTGTAATAGGAAACCAAGCATTTTCCTGGGTCCCCTAACCAAGTCTGTGGGCCAGCAACCCAAGTGCCATGGCAGTAACAATGGCCATGACTCACTCAACAAACTGGCTATTATACTGGATAGTACCTTCAATCTACCTGGCTATTACACTGGATAATACCTCAACAAAAACAGGACGCGCAATGGCGCAGGTATTCTCCTGAAACTCATGCGCGCAATTGATGTGCAAATCGAGCCAGGGTAACGACTATGTAGGTGTGCTGGTGGTCAATGAAGGCGGATGATGCTTCTTGGTGGTTATGCCAAAGTGTAGTTGCTGATGGTTGAGAAACCCCAAAAGATATGTGGATCAGAACCGACAACAAAACCCACATGGATTTCGCTCGTACAAAGATCACTAACCAACTATGGCTCATAAGTGGCTCACAATCAGAATCGCAACTGATCACTACTTGATAAGGATAGTAATCAATGTTATCATTATCATGGGTCATGATTGTTTACTATGAATCATTAGAATAACAATAACATCAACTGCTAACCACAACAAGAGTGGTGTCAAATCCACCGCTCAAACCCCCCAAAACTTGACCATACCTCCCGTGTTTTCCATCCTTACGTCTTCTGGTGCTTAGTCCTTACGGTAGAGACCTCCTTTTGGGGGTAGTCCCAGCCTGTGATAGTTGGGGATTGACAAGTCACTCCAAGCCACGGCCCTGATGAGCCGCCACTTTGACCACTTAGCCATTCATAAGCCAGTTATGTTGGTGATTGACCATGATTGAGCCGTTCATGAGCCATTTAAGGTGGTTTCTCAAAGTAGGGGTACCCTGAAAATGGTGGGTTTATTACTCATAGTGATTAATGATGGATGATTTGGGGGTCCCCTATTTTGAGAAACCACCATTTATCACCCACTATGACCCATCAGCCACTCCCTTCCCAACCATCAGCTGAACACCTCTAACGTCCAACGACACCACACCTGTGAGACGGCAGCAGAGGTTTCAGCTTCGATGTTCTCCGCCTCCGTGGTCACATCCCCACGGCTAACAAATGGGGAGCTGAAGATCGATGACAAATCAGCTGGTTTATGGTTGATACTAGGGGATAGTAGCTGGTGGAGTAGAGGATATAGTAGATATACTAGTTGGTTAGCTAGCTGGTTAATTGTTGAAAGTAGCTATTTAATGGCTATGCAACGGCTATATCATGGCCATATAATGTTTATGTAATTGCTGTATAATGATGAATAACTAGGAGTAACCAATCGTTACTTGGCTGGTTAATAGTTGACTTTAAAGGATAATAACGACTAGTACCAATAATAGGGGATATACCAACTATCTATGGTTATGGATCAATACAGAAAAAGGGTCGATCATCCCAAAAGCTCGACTACCTTCGCGGTTCATTGAAGTGGGGTACCAGGGTACCCACAAAGAGATGGGCGTGTCTCAAAATCCGGGCCCCCCAAATCATGCACTATTTGAGATGTTTGGTAGTAGACCAACCGTAACTTTGGGGTACCCCCAGTTCTTCAGAAACCCCCCAGATGGGTCAAGCTATGTCAAGCCACCACTGAGCTTCGCCGGCCTCGTCGATCACAGCTTTCTTGCTGGCCAGCAGGTCCACGCAAGACTGGCACAACGTCATCGCCGACTGGCCTGGAAGGCAGGGAGACCGCAGGGCTGGGCACTTGCCAGTCAACAGCACATCATCTCCCCATCGTTGTTGCTTATGATGGTGAAGTAATCATCTCTAAGGATCATTTACCAACCAGGACCAACCATTACCATCATCACCACAATGACAATAGTCATGATCATTATCATCATCGCTTTTCAGGTGGAGTACCCAAACATAATTTTGGTAGTAAATTCACCTTGTTGCTGACTTTCACAGGCCATTTTTTTGTACAGAATGAATAAATTGGTGGGCTGTCGGAAACTACTGGAGCCACACGTGTTGGTGATACACACATTTAAATCTGAAAGGCCGATTTTCACCGTTAACCGACCTGTCAGATACATTGCGCATATAACATGTTAAGTGAACAAGATATGATGCAGTCATGTGATGTTTCCATCTTCAAACAACGAGGTGTATCTCTTTCTGACCACAATGGTCCTGGGCAAAAAGCACTTGAAGCTAGTATGTACTCTTTGGGTGCAAAGTCTCTCGCTTTTCGATTGCATCCATCCCACGGTACAAAGCCGTAAATTACAGCAAAAAGCTTAAAGATCATTCTCTTGGATAGCTACAAATAGTCTAATTTCTCATTGCAGCTCTTACTCCCGAACGTTACGCTCATCAACGCACACCTCTGGTTGTCCAGCCTGGTTGATTCATAATGATTCAGAACAGTTGCAAATGATGGTTGATACGGTAAAGAGTAGTGGCCGATCGTCATCCTTTGTTAACCATTTATGGTGATAAACCATCCATTTTTGGTGTCCCCCATTTTAAGAAACCACCATTTTCCCTTCAGACCTGCCCCACCCCACAACTGACCGTCCAAGTGGTCCCACCTGTCTTCTCAACCTTTCGGCACAGCTTCAACACCTGAACAGGGCACTTGTTGACTCCACCCAGTCAGCACTTACAACATGTTCGAAGTAGGATAGCTAGTTTGTTGTGGTAGATAGAACCTGATAAAACCTAATAGAACCTGATAAAACTTGATAAAACCTAATATAACCAGCTTGTTACTTGGATCAGCTGCTGCAATACGTAGCCTTTCATGGTTTCATCCTTATTGTCACACCGTGTTGCTCCGCCGATACTGAACCGTTCGACGAGATTCAACGGAACATGAGTCGAAGGTCACAGGTCACGTCCCTCGGCTTCATCAGTTGACACCGACGGTGGTGGTTCATTCATGGCTGATGCTTAGTAAACTCGAGTCCGGAATCACCTCACTAGCGGTTACAAGTTACAGGCATTCATGAATTTGTATCGTTATCAACCGGCATGGCGAGCCAATCATGGTTGACAATGGTTCGAGCTAATGATGGCAATTGATGGTCAATAATGGTGCACAATGGTTCATAATGGTTATCCGATGCTTAATCGATCATTAGTGATGATAGTCGCCTGTATAACGGCGCTATAGCCAGCAGTAAGTTCATGATGGCTGTAGCCATCAATCATTGTATTGTCATACTTATCATCGTATTCTATCAAATATTCATCACCAATCTAATAACCAAAATTTGCTAGTAGTTGTTTAACCGTCATTGTTGGTTGTTCTCCCCCTCTTACCAACCATGATATTCCCAAATGAAGCCATTATATCCATACATTGAATAAATCCCCTGTTATTAACCACGAAATCATCCCTTTAATCCCTTCAAATCTCTGTAGCCAAGCATTTTTGGAGTACCATGGGTACCTTCATATCATTTATCATCACCAATTGCCACGGTCGAACCCGCTTCCGACCTCAGTCACCTCCATCTCGTTTTCTCCCGACACCTTGGGCGGTGGAGAACGACTACTGGTGAACAGCCACTCCTGGCTGCTCGTGGCCTGGCTCCCCCGTAAGGTTCTTAAAATTGAGAACCCCCAAATCATTGAACTTTGATCGTTTCTAGTAAGAAACCACCAATTTTGGGGGTTCCCCATTTTGAGAAACACCCATTTATACTTATCCATACGCTTTTCACAACGACCAACATCCATTTCGATGGAACGGCACTACATTTCATTAATTCAAGAACCAGGTGAATAAATTCCTGCCCCGTGCAGTTCGAGGTCGGACACGAAATGGTCTGATGGTAGCCATTACGGTAGCTGAGCAGAACCAAATGGCTGTATGATAATTTGTTGATAGTCATTAAGAGTTGATTATTGATGGTCCGTAGCCTGGATAGTTAGTAGACCAAATTTGATTGACAACAATCAAACAGTTGACTGAGTATGAATAGCCAAGAGCCAACAACGGTTGACTATCAAAGTCGAATAGTAATCTCATCGTTGCATCATGGATGATTTGTATATAATGGTTGGTAGTACCGGTTGCTAGTGGTGAATGGTGGCAAGTACACGCAAATTCTGGCTAGCGTTGGTGAACAACGGATAACAACCCCAGAAACCCTGGGGGGCAGCATGGAATCTCTACGTCGCTTGGTAGGCCAAGGAGATCCTCCACGTGAATGCGGAGCTGGTTTAACATTGCCCCTATTGATCAACTAGGGCTTATTAATCCAGGATTATGACACCAGCCTAATTGACCAACTGAAGGATCAACCAGGAGCCAGTATCAACTCCATTCTTTACAAGTAATTCTCAAGCATCAAGAATCATGAGCAACTATTTCTCATCGTTTGCAGCAAGAACTCCCACCACAAATGCTGAGTTTCGTCACAATGCGGAGATTCTCATCCCGGATGTTCTAACAAAGATCATGGGGATCAGACACCTACTGGACCACTGATGCCTGAACTTCTTCCGTTCTTGCTGGAGGCAGTAGCTCCATTTGCAGTTACCAGATGTTTTCAGCTTTTGGAACCGTCCAGTCTGGGCGACACGTCATACGTGCGCCACATAGTTGCTCAGAACCGCTACCACCCACTGCTACGTGGCAGTGAAGATTCCAAGTTACGCCAGTCAACCATCTACTTCCTCGCCAACAAAAAGCATCTTAATAGGCAGGCAAGAAGCATCCGCAAGCTTCATGTCTGTCTTCCAAAGCAAAACATGTCGTGTTTTTTGCCATTTCTTTCCCGGCAAAAAAACAAACATCAACACATCCACTATTGTCGCGGGAAATCAACACGGATTGTGGTTTTTCGAGTCGATTTCATACACCAAGCAGTGGATTTTTAAATCCATTCAAAAAATCAATAGTCGTTGTTGAATATCTCGAAAACCATTCAAATCGATCTTTGGAATAGTTGTTGGATGTTCAAAAAAAATCAGCTTTGCTTCTGTTGAACGATTTTGTGTGTAAAAAACATGTTTGTTTCTTTTGAACAAGCAGACACCATAGGTAGCTCCCCATCAACTCCCCATGGCGAGTCCGTTCAAAAAAACACAGGGCTGCCACGAGCTGGACACTCCAAGGCACCAAGGGAGCTGCAGTGTAGTGAGCACCTTCAGCAGCAGCCTGGCAGCGATGGCTGGTGACTAGTAGGTATAGATCGAACCATAGATCTCCATAGATCTGAACTAACTAACTGTTTGACTGACTGACTAAGTAACTAATTAACTGACTAACTAACTAACTAACTGTTTGACTGACTGACTAAGCAACTAATTAACTGACTGACTAACTAACTGTTTGACTGACTGACTAAGTAACTAATTAACTGACTAACTAACTAACTAACTGTTTGACTGACTGACTAAGTAACTAATCAACTGACTAAGTAACTAACTGACTAACTAACTAACTAACTGTTTGACTGACTGACTAAGTAACTAATTAACTGACTAAGTAACTAACTGACTGACTAACTAACTAACTAACTGTTTGACTGACTGACTAAGTAACTAATTAACTGACTAAGTAACTAACTGACTGACTAACTAACTAACTAACTGTTTGACTGACTGACTAAGTAACTAATTAAGTGACTAAGCAACTAACTGACTGACTAACTAACTAACTAACTGTTTGACTGACTGACTAAGTAACTAACTAACTGACTAACTAACTAACTGACTGACTAACTATTTAACAAACTGTTTGACTGACTGACTAAGTAACTAATTAACTGACTAACTAACAAACTGACTGACTGACTAACTAACTAACTAACTGTTTGACTGACTGACTAAGTAACTAATTAAATGACTAAGTAACTAACTGACTGACTAACTAACTAACTGACTGACTGACTGACTAAGTAACTAATTAACTGACTAAGTAACTAACTGACTGACTGACTAACTAACTAACTGTTTGACTGACTGACTAAGTAACTAATTAACTGACTAAGTAACTAACTGACTGACTAACTAACTAACTAACTAACTGTTTGACTGACTGACTAAGTAACTAATTAACTGACTAAGTAACCAACTGACTGACTAACTAACTAACTAACTAACTAACTAACTGTTTGACTGACTGGCTAAGTAACTAATTAAGTGACTAAGCAACTAACTGGCTGACTAACTAACTAACTAACTGTTTGACTGACTGACTAAGTAACTA
>VSDK01019549.1:528410-546511 GCA_009767595.1 Symbiodinium kawagutii | reverse complement strand
TCATCATCATCATCATCATCATCATCATCATCATCATCCTCATCCTCATCCTCATCCTAATCCTCATCCTCATCATCATCATCATCATCATCCTCATCATCATCATCATCATCATCCTCATCCTCATCATCATCATCATCATCATCGTCATCGTCATCATCATCATCATCCTCATCCTCATCATGATCATCATCATCATCGTCATCGTCATCATGATCATCGTCATCGTCTTCGTCATCATGATCATCATCATCATCATCCTCATCATCAGCATCATCATCATCATCATCATCATCATCATCATCATCATCATCATCCTCATCCTCATCCTCATCCTCATCATCATCATCATCATCATCGTCATCGTCATTGTCATCATCATCATCATCATCATCATCATCATCATCATCATCATCCTCATCCTCATCCTCATCCTCATCATCACCATCACCATCATCATCATCATCATCATCATCGTCATCGTCATCATCATCATCATCATCGTCATCGTCATCGTCATCATCATCATCATCATCATCCTCATCCTCATCCTCATTAGCATCATCATCATCATCATCATCATCATCACCATCATCATCATCATCGTCATCGTCATCGTCATCGTCATCGTCATCGTCATTATCATCATCATCATCATCATCATCATCATCATCATCATCCTCATCCTCATCCTCATCATCATCCTCATCCTCATCCTCATCCTCATCCTCATCCTCATCCTCCTCCTCCTCCTCCTCATCATCATCATCATCATCATCATCATCATCATCATCATTCGTCAGCTGGACTCCAGCGAACTTCATCAAACTTCCGCGCTGCCAATCGAACTTCCCTGCGATTGCCCAGGAATTTCTGGTGATGAAACATCTCGTCGAGCGGCTCACCGAGGAGGAAGGCATCATGCTGCCAGGAGTGCACGAACACAGGCGCGCAGCGGCGCAGGGACTTGGAGAGCGAATGATGGTGGTTGCCATTTCGAGAGGAAGCAACTGGTCGTTTTGATGTCGATCTTTCATGGTCTCAACAACTCAAACTCTTGGTCTTCAGTCTTTGGTCTGATGATTTTGCAGCGTGTGGGTTTGAATGGACAGCAAGATGATCCTAAGCGCCTTTGCGTGCAAATCATGAGTGAACGACACCTGGGTTCTCACATGGATTGTTAGTTCGCAGTGCGACACTGTTGGACTAATCAGGAGCAGCCGCGACAAGAATCAAGACATGAAACTCAGGCACTTGACCAAAATTTGCATCAACCATCAAACCTGAGGAAGACAGAACCTGTCCCATGTAGGCTGGATGGCTTAGCCTAAGAGAGGGTCCCTGGGTCAAGGTTTGTGTGCAAATTCTTGGAATTTCACCACTTTTGTTAGATGCCGGACCGGAAGACACTTTCCCAAAGTTTTGTCAGGAACATTTCAGATCGACCTCTTCTCCCAGCACAACTCTAGGGTCCAATCCCAATACAAGTACTCAAAATACTTTTCTCTTGAATCTTTTTGAATTACCCACAAGAACGCTCACGGACCCTTCTTGTGGGGTCTTTGCGGAACTCTCAAGGAACAACGGTCAAAACACTGCCTTCCATTGTCTCACCACCAAGAGCCAAATACCATTCCGAAGCGAGCATCATGCTGTCTTTTTGCAGACAAACCAAATGTATCCAAATGTCCCTTCTATGAGCTTGACCACCATCTTGTGAGCTTCTGCAACCTGCAGAGTGGTACCCCCCAATCATAGGTCAGTTGAAAAAGCCATTCTGCGATAGTTACATGTACCGTAGCTATTAGTTCCCCTTACAAGCCAACTTAGCGAAGCAGGGGGTACCACTCTGTATGCAGGAGGAACTCCTGCTATGTGCCAGGCTCTACTACCAGAAAGTTGCTCAGAGCCACTGCAGCACTGAAGATTCACCCGGGCCCATTTGCCATTAAGCAGCGATGACTCATAATGACCATCAAAATCAACAACCATCAGCCATTTCTATCCATTTTTCATTTCCCATTTTGGAGTCGCAGTTGATGTTACTGCACCTCTTGTCGTTCTGGATGTTGTGATGTCGATGAACCTCAAGGGTGTGAAGGTTGCGGCACTTTGATACTTGTAGTCATAGAGTGAGGGAGGCTATCAAGGACCTAGTAGTGGGGTCGCTTCCATCAACTGGGCATCTCCAAAAGATTCTGAGGATCTTTACAGAGTCCTCTGCAGCTGTTATCCTCAGTTCATCATGGGTTGCACCACCGCGTCCCAATACCCATGGCTACTTTCCTTCTCAGTGCACTTTCCACCACAGAAAGCAGTAGAACGGTGAGAATCATCAACATTTTGAGGCAGAAGGATCAATTTCAATATCATTTGGGACGTTGTCGGAGCGTTGCTGATGGCCTGGTGATTGGGTCCGTTCTTTCCGGTCCTCAACCGGGGTCCTCCATTGCGTTTCGCCTTTCCTTTAGTACTCCAAGAGCTGGGGCATGGCATGTTGGCTCAGGCTAAAATGGCAACGTTACATTTTAAAGCTAGAGGAGCACCTATAAATTGTAGAATTTTTCGTTCGCAAGTTCACAAGACCTACAGCTCAGAGGATCGCCCTGAAAAGCCCACCGGTCCCTTAGGATTGCTTGGTGTAAGATCTGCCGTGAGCGCATCGGGGCTCGAACTGGAGGAGCTGAGGGCTTCAAGTGTGTCTTGGTTCGGCGCTGCCGCCATGGGGGAACCGCGGCACCACCATGGTGGAACTGCCAACCATTTGTGGAGTCACCATGGACAGCTCCATTTCGAATGTTCACAAATGTCAACAGAGAGAGATGATCTTTTTTTGCGTGGCCAGGGTGCGATTTCGTTGCCACACATAGCGCACACGATCGTGAAACTTCATTGCGCATTTTGCGAATTCCAGGTGAGTTTTCCAGTGTACACATGTTTGGCACGACAATTTGTGTTTGATGAGTTTGATGCAGCCGTGGGGATAACGATCAGATGCCATGGGTTATCCTCTGCTAGATCCCTGGATCTCCGGGATGACCGAGGCAAAGAGTGCGATGGTGGGGCAGGCGCCCAGGTTGAGATCTGCCATTTTTATTTGTTGAACCAGCTGCATCCCAGGCATTTTCTTGGTCCATTTCAGGATTTGAGCTGTGAACATGGACTGGATATGACTGGATGAGATTTGAGGGTTGGGTTCTGGCAGGTGGCGGAATGATGGGCGGAAGCTTCTGGGTATGTCTATTGTGCTATCGCAAGAGCCAGAACGCGAATACACAGGACAGGGAGAAGTCTCAGGGGGAAGTCTCAGGGAGAAGTTCAGAACAGTCTGAAGGTCTCAAGGTCTGGAAGTCCAACAACCCGGGGCTTTCTCCTGCAACTTTTTGACCCTGAAAAGGCAAGGCGAGGCTAGGTCCATCAGTTCCCTTGGGGATGCCGTGTTAAGCAACAACACTTGCAGTGCTTCATGATGAGCACTACCTTGGAACTGCCGGTGTTGTAGGCATCTTTAGGGCACGACCAGGAGGGAATCCTACGTGGTGACAAAGGACCAAAATATGAGCCTTGGCGCAATGCGTTGAGGAACTTGCACAGTGGAACTTGCACAGTATGCTTCTTCTTTGACTCTTTCTTTCAATGAGTACCCACATTGACAAGATGGGCAAGCATTGCAGCAAGCATGGCCTGTGAGTGGGATGAACTCATAGTTTTTTTTTGGTTGTGAAGTTTGAACAGTTGTGGTGATAGGTCCGTCTATGTCCTTCTTGGCACCCACGAATCCTTCCCACGAATCGACTCACTGCAAGGTGGAAGAGCTCACGTCGTGGCAATACTTCTGGCGGGCGATTGAACTTTGCAAACCCTTCCGACGCGTGTTGCAGTTCCTCGGATGATCAGCTCCCCCTGACTCGGAGTTTTCCACCAGCAATGCAATAGTGATGTGATGAAAACCGACTCGGCTCGCAAGTCACCAGATGCGATATGGACATCTCAGCAAACAAAGGCACAAAAGCACAAAAGCACCAATGTCAACATCACGGGCTCCTTGGTTTTTACCGTTGCGACTAATGGTAACCCAGGATCAATAAACCCCTGGTTGATTAATAGGGGGGTATCCCCCAAAAGCCTGGGTTTCCTTTTAAAATGGCGACCCCCTCAATTAATCAACCTGTTTTTTTAAAATCCTAGGTTAACATTAACATGGTTAATGGAGTGTTAAGAACCTAGGGTTACCATTACCGCTCAAATCTTTGCCAAAGATGGCTGGTTCACCAGCAAGGCCTCGCGCAGCCACCACTTGCGCGCGCGACCGAGGTGTGCAGTGCTGTGCACGTGCACCACCCAGCTGGGTCGAATCTTGTTGCCCAACTACCAGGGGAAGATCATCAATGACCTCATCGATGGCAACAAACAGGTGCAGAATGGGAACACATTGAGCCATGCACACCTATATGGCATGACTGAAAAAAGATGGCAAGAAAATGGCATGAAATCCCATATTTTGAGTTGAACTTGGTGCTTTGGTGGATCAAGGGATTCAGATGGAAAAAGGGAAACCACCTGTCAACTAAGTATTGGAACCAATGACAGTCGATTCTGAAATCCAGAGTTCCAACGAAAGATCGGAATGGGGGTTGTGCCCTCTATGAGTATCCGCAAATTTGATTTTTTAGCAAACTCCAACTGTTGTGTTGGTCAGACGGTTGGAGATGATTCAGATGGTCTACTGCACTAGCGAACCATGCATGACAGCGCAATTCACTTGCCTCAAAACAGTCACATCGTTTCCATCATTTTAATAAGTCATGTTGGTTGAGGGTCTGGCTTTTAGAATCACATGTTCAAATGTTTGGACATGGTCTCTTAATTTGGGATGACAGGGATCAGAATTCCCACCATTCTTGCGCAATGCCATCCACCATGGTACATGAAGGAGGCAGTGCCCCCCCAGCCATGTGACATGTGATCTCTAATGGTTTCCTTACACACAGCCGGGCAGTGTGGAGAGACACATTTGCTGGATTTCACCACCCTACACGCAAGTAGCATGGTCAAAAGGCGACAAGCCTCAATGCTTGGGAGGGTTGTTCGAACGTGTTTTCTGGACTTGAGGGACAATTTGTCCGATAACGCAGCTTAGCACATACATGTTTGCCACACCCATATCATCGAATAATTCAAGAAGCTCATCGGCTCATCCTCTTTGATTAGCAGTTTGTTGTGGCGGAACGTCTTTCATGAGTCCTTTTCCATTACATTTGTTTTTCTCCCAATAGTGAATCGTAATAGACTATTAGGCTTAGAAGCAATCAACCACTAGTCACCATTGTCAACCACTATTCAACCATTCTCAATCAATGATTCCACAGCTTTTCAGTCACCACCCCAAGTTGCCATTTCGCCCCCAGGGATTCGAGACATTGCTGTGCCTTTGGCAGCGGATGGTCGCGATGGAGTTACTGGGGATGGACGCAGGTCGATATTGTAAGCGACAACTCAGCTTTTTCTTGTGAATTTTGCAGAAGTGACCCAGCAATCCTGCCCGCAGATCAACAAACATAGACTTTTCCATAGGACTCGATTTTTGGTCTTCCTTGTAGTGAAACCCTGAAGGTAGCAATGTTTTTTCATTGTCATGGACACTGCTTGTTTTGCGTGCCCCAAACGAGCGCACATTAGAGTCTGCGGCACAAGACATGTTTTCTACATCTCTCGATATGTATTGATATGTGTCTATCTATATGTGTATATATATATATTACGCATATCTATACAGCAAGTCTCTGACTTTGGCACAGCCACTGGTCAAGATTTTTTTCGCAACCAGACCTAATCTGATCACTTTCGAATTTGTTGTTCGGCTGCAACACTACAGGTTACCTTACAAGGAATAAACATATGTGTGTGTGTATATATACATATTTATATATATATATATCTCTATACACTTGTGTATGGTATACCTACATATTCAAGTATATCATCACAGATCCATACGAACGAGCTGATGACTTAGCCCCCAAGAGCTGAATGGTTTATGAACAGCTGGATCTACCATTCTCCTCGACATTGCTGCTCATGGCATTGAATCTGTAGGGTCGATCCCTATGAGGCAGTCCAGCACAGAGAACAGCGGGCGATGGTCCAACATTGTACAACGACCCATGGGATAATTGGGACATGCTCATGCTGTGTGTCTGGGTGTTTGGAGGCATGTTCTAAAGCTGTTTGGGTAGTTTTTGACTTTTTTTTTGTTTAATTTAAGTGTACAATTGAAAAGAACAGAAATGAAATAGCTATCTGGGCAGTTTTCAACCAGTATTCCCTTCCTTTGATGGCACAGATTCAACCTTTGATTGCGTCTAAGCCAGCGTTGCTGTCAAAACCAATCGGTCATCAGTCGCAGAGGCAAACCACGCATCCCTTCTGACTTCAAGTCGGTAGGGTCATCCGTGGTCCGCCAAAATAAAGGATCATAAACATGGGGACATTTGTCGTTTTCGTTTTAAGGACCAGTGCATAATGCTTGGTGACCATAACAACCATTTCATCATCCCTGTTTCATTTCCTCACCATGTTTTTTGTTGCCATTTGGTGTTTCTCAAGAGGGAAACCCCAAATTATCCAATATAAGCCATTCAGAGGCATAAACCAACCACAACTTTGGGGTACCCCTGTGGTTTGCGAAACCACGATTTTGGTACAGCTGGGGTCTGAGGTTAACCTACATCCTGGTCTCTGCTGGCACGATGCTCTTCGGATCCGTGCAATCCGTGTGCGTGGAGATTGTGCAGCGCAGGAGACTCTGGTGATCTAAGATAACAAAAGGTGGTTTCTAAAGGCAGTTACCCTAGTTATCATCCAAGACCCCCAGATATCATCATATCAAGGACATTCAATTTCAACAGCAATAAAGCAAACCATAGATCTGTGAAAAGCTCATCTGCCAGCTGTTTGCCCGCGAATGTGGGTGCTGGCCCCTCACCTGCCCCAGGATTACCACCGATGTGAAGACAGTGCCTTGGAAAGGACAAGCCGGGATGAAACCCTGGGATGGTTGACTGGGTAGCAACTGGTTGGCTAGTTTGATTATCAATGATTCGTAAAGGTTGGTCCATGGTTAGTTGTGATTGGTTCGATTGTCATTGGTCAATGGGTTAATGTCAAGAGTCACGGGGTCTAGCAGGTCGGACGTGGTGCGCCCAGTGGTACTAAGCAGTTGGAAGAGTTGGTAGCCCGCAACCGATGTCATCAGGTGATGTTCGAGAGCCTGATCAAGCAAGACATTGCCTTCTTTGATGGCACCATGACCGGCCACTGGACCACAGAGATGGAGAGTGACACAACTGAGTGGTTGCGAATGGTGAGAAGCGCTGGTAGCTGCTGGGTGTCGCTGGTAGCTGCTGGTTGCTGGGTGAACCAACCCGGATTGGACCACTCGTGGAGGCGTGTTTTGACAGAACTCGAAATCGATGATCGTCGATTCGTAATGGTGCTTCAGAACGCAAGTCTTGATCAACAGATCAAACTGGTATTAAACGGCTGGTCCTTAATGGTGGTTAATAGGGATATACTTTTGGTACTACAAACAAGCAGTCGCGCACGGAATTTGAGGTGATCTTAGAATGCTCTCTCAGGCGAGTTGTGCCAACGTTTCCATGCTACTTGCTACAGCTTTCCTACCAGCCGAGCCAGCAGCAGCCTGGGGTGTAGGAAGAAGCCTCAAAAATGACCAAGTTCTGGCTCTGCGGCAACCAGACAACCACATCTGCCCAATTTTTGTTGAGTTTATACCATCGCATCTGAGGCGCGTGTTTTCTTTGGGAGCAAGCACCACCAAGGTCAGCTCACCTCCCGCATGACCAATGACGTGGCGGCAGTGGTTCAGCCGGTGAGGCAAATCATGAATCCTGGTTGGATGGGTGGATGGGTTGGGACAGGTTAGATAGGTGGATGGGTTGGGGGATGCAGTACGGGTAAGAACCAAGCAACTCTTGCTGGTTGGTTGGCTGGGCGGTTTTCTTGTGCATTCCTTGGAAGCTATTGCTGACAAGCAATTTGGCCAACCAGGTTATAATTGAGCCATTACTCGGTAAGTAATCTTTTGCCATGTTGTTCGATCTATGGCAGGCTCCGATACTGTCGATCAAAGCGTCGGGGTTGCGTATCTGTCCGTTCCAATTCATAGATTTGTCAGGCAGCTTGGAGAGTATCGCAGGAAAACCATTGTAGCGTAGGATAAAGTTTGCTTGCAACATGTCTAGTCTACAAAATTACCATGTTTGAGGTCAAGCGTATTTTGATCCTATCCTAAGGGAGGGAAATCCATGGTTGAAATCGGAATCATATGGAATTATGACATCCCAAATCATTGGTACCTGCAGATGGACAGACTTGTCAAGTCAATGCTCCAGAAACTGCATCCATCTCGGGAAGTTGTACACCCAGTATTTGCTTCTGACATGGTCTGTTGCTATGAACTCTGTTGCTATGAACTGGATGACCATGCTGGAGTGCCTCACCACTTTGCGCTTATGGGTCACAGCAATGCCCAAAGTTGGATACCATCCCAACCAAATCTGTTTCTTGGGAGGCTCACCAGGGGTGGCTTGGACCCACAGCCATATCAAGATGTGGATGGAACCCGACTTCTGACAAATAACCACACGAGTTTTCAAGGTTTAGCCCCATGGACCACCAAAAAAATGGATCCCCGGAGACACTTGGATTAAGCGTGTAATGCTTCGAAGCTGAAAGCATCATCCCATCCCGATAGGTTGGCATAAGAATGGCTGGTTTGGTGCAGAGAATTCCCAGTGATCCCAGTGGTGGCAATGGTTCTCCTTGGAATAGCTCCCTCCAGTGGTGCAGGTCTTGTGGAACAGCTCCCCCTCCCAGGAACACCTTCCTGACCAGCTTGTTGCGGCTTATCGGGGGCCTCTTCATGTGTCTCTTTACCTCCTGGAAGCTCACAGTTCCCTGGTGACAGGTTGGTGCTCAACTATGGATGCACATCAGCCATGATCATCATTAGCCATCAGTGTAAGTACATGAACCCTCACCAAGCATCACCACCACTGACAATCATCGACCATCATTGGCTTCCATGAGAGGGGTCTTCCCATCAACAGCAGTTTTCAGGGAGAGCCCCCAGCAGCTGCCAGGGGCCATGATCAAAAGCGATGGTTGGATATGCTTGGATCTGGACCAGTATCCACCAGGATGAAACAGCTAATAAGCCAGCAAGGACAAACAGCTAATACATTTGATGAACTATTGTAGGATATTATGAGCTGTAATGGGATAGCTTTAATATCACAGCTATTACACACCTATTGTAGCTAAAAAAACACTATTATTGGATACTATTAGCCACAATTTCACCATGATCAACATCAGCCATGATCAACCAATACTAACCATGATTAGCCATGATTCATAATGAACCATCGTCAAGCTGTATCAACCATCATTAGACCTTCGGCCCAGGAACAAAGTTCATCCAGTGGCAGGTCAGACAAAAGAAACAACGCGTTTGATTGGCTGCCAATTGGCAGGTTTCCAAATGGTCTGACTTGACAAACCACCATAAAGTCTCACTCGTACCCGGTGAACCCCTGTAACTCTGTGAGATGGCCAGGGGAAAGCAAACAACGTCTAAGGTCTAGTCATCGTTACATACCCAATTCATGGGGTTCATGATGCTTCATGATGGTTAATGATGGGGAATGGACCGTCAAGGATTGGCGGTTGATGTGGAAATGATGGTTTTCGCAACGGCGGCGGAGGTTCTCGCAGCCACGATGATCGGCCCCGTGGTGTACCTCACAGGAGTCTATGCCCGGTGGTCCAAGTCGCTTGGCAGCGACGCTGTTGCGCTTGGCCGCTGGTGACGTGGACCTGGACTCCGTTGCAGTGTAACGGCTAGGAACGGTTGACTAATGGTTAGTTATATAAATCAGGAGCTGGTTACTAGTGGTTGTTCATGGTTAATCATATGGGTGTTTCTCGAGGCGTGGGGGTAACGGCAGTTATCCCCCCAAATCATCCAGCCTATCAACCAATCAAAGTAGTAAACCAGCCATAACTTTTGGGGTTCCCTGTTTGAAGAAACCTCCCATATTTAGCATGCAATGTCAGGAGCTGTGAACGCGGAATCTTCGGAGGCAAACAAATGTGGATTTCACCGTCCCAATGTCTCTGGGGGAGTTGTTATTGGGACCCTGAGTGTTGCCTTGCGTGCACTTGTGCCTGCTTCTACAGGGTTTCAAAGGTGTACTTGACGATACAACCGTCTTGGCTGGGATGCGGTGAATTTCAATCCGTTCCGGAAGGTTTAATGAATTTCTGAACTTGGTCACAGGCGAAGGATTCCTGTTTGATGAGGAGTGGACTGTGCTTCGGAAAGTTTGGACAGTGATAGTAATCATATGGGGGTTTATGACTCTAAATGGATAATGTTGGATGATTTGGGATACTCCCTAGTTTTAAAAACCACCATATGCAATCATCAATTCTCAGGTTCTGTATTGTTGATGTCCAGGGGTTCAGCTTCCATTTCTGATGGTACTTTTGCCGAGCCGATGTGAACTTGGTTGTGTGCTTTCGAAGTGTTTCAGACGTTCTCGTGGCCTGTTTTGGACTCCACCTGCTGTTTGGGATACACGATGATATGCATACTTCTTGAATATTGTTGTGGAATCGAAGCTGTCCTGAATGTGAAAATGCGGTAACAAACATCTTCACTCTTCCGGGTCCCTCCGGGTCCCTCCGGGTCGCTCCGGGTCCCTCCGGGTCCCGCTCCCAAGGCAGATCAATATGTCGATCCGCGTGTCGAATGCGGAGGCCAATGCGGTGGCCACTGAAGCCTTGCGAAACGTGCGAACGGTTCGATCCTTTGGAGCCGATATGATGGTGCCTTGGGCAGTTTGGAGCAGCTGTGTCCTTCATTGGTGGTGGTTATTGGTTACTTTTACTGCAAATGAGTATATTCATTGGTTCAGAATGATTCGCTAGGAGTATTGATTACTGCTCAGTGGTTGATGTCGACATTGGTTAATGATAATTGCGAAGGGTTGGTTCATGTTGATTGAGAATGAGAATACCCCACTGTTGCATGAAAATGGCGGATACAATGATGACATCAGTGGTGAACAGGGAAGAACCAGCACCAAGACATCCAGGACTTTGTCCTGCCTCCTGCTGAGCTCTTGGATGGCCTGAGGAAGTGGGAGCATTCCGTCAGCACATGGATGGAGCGCTGAAGAACGGTCCGGAGACCTGGATGTCAGATAGGGGAAGCCGTCATCTGCTGTGGCTGTGACGCCATGTTTCGGTGAAATTGGGCTGGTTTGGACATGGATAGTCAGCCATCAAGGACGGAAAGGGAGCACTTTGACCCAACAGAACTACCCTTTGGTCAGCTAATCTGGCAACGGAAAGTCGGCATTACAGGGAAATGCAGCTGGAAATCAGCTATGAATGGTGGATTTTCCAGCCAGCTATGACCAGAGGGTACAGTAATCAACCACAGTAGATTAAATCATATCCATCTATGAATTCTAACAGCAATTAAGCCATACTTCATCCATATTGATAGATGGTATACCATCGATAATCACCAGATCTCCCTGTTTTGCAACATCGAGGCATGAAGGATGCCTATGCCAGTGCTGGGGTGTCTGCCATCACGCAATACCTGGATTTTGCTGCGACGATCCTGATCTTGTGGTTTCCTGGCATGTGAGCGCACATGTTGAGGATGTTTTTTAGACTGTTGTTAGGTTCCCCAAACAGGTTTGTTTTGTATGGGTTCTTAGTCCTTTGAAAGGGGTATGCGCTTGGAATGCATGATTTTGCTATTGTCTGCGGGCTTGCATTCCTCCCTGTCTCCCACTTGCTGATGCCTTGGAAAGTGATGCCACACTTGTCTCCCAATTGTCTTCCTTTTGTCTCCCATTTGTTTCCATTCGCCTACTGGTTTTCCACTTGCTGATGCAGTGAAACCATGCTGCCAGACTTGTCTCCCATTTGTTTCTGGGCTGTCTCCGACTTGTTTTCCGCTTAAACAGATGCGGCGGCAGAAAAGGCCAGAATTGCGAGCTTACAGTTTTTGTTTCGATTCTATTCTGCTTTGATATTACTTGCACAATAGCCAACATCATGACTTTTAGTTTCCATCGTCGAATTGCAACAAGCTGTTTCGGGCCTATGCTGGTATATATTTTTTTTCACGCATTCTTACCATTGAAGTGAGCAGGCACCAAGGTTTGTCTCAAGCATAGCTTCGAAGACCCAGTGTTTATTGTTGAGTCATGTTTCTTTCCTCCTTCGTGCATTTCATGCATTTCTCGTTGGATTTCTGACCCGTCATTGCTGCCCTTAGAGGGCAGCATTTTAGAATTCTCAGGTTCATCTTGCAAGAAATAGAACAAATTTCTCCCCTTTCTGCTGTAGGCAAGGAGCTTGTCTCCCAACTCATGAGGTTGTGAAATGACCTTTACATGATGAAACCTCCAAAGTACATGCATTATCCCACCGTTATCAAAAATGCGTGGTCATTTTTTTGGGCAAGTCGTTCATCATTTCATGTGCAAACAGAAAAGTGTTTTTTGATTCTGCCTTGGAGACCCTGCTGACAAAACAGTTTCATCGTTTTTGTTTTTTTGTTCCACCCATAAGTAATTAAAACATCTATTCAATATTATTCAATTAGGTCATTCTTTGCTTTGATCCCTGTTTTTTTTGGGAGGTCTTGCAAGATGATGAGGGTCTCCACTCCAAGGTATGGTGGATACGCCGTGCTTGGCGAAGGGCAAAGTGATTTGAAGTGACTTCGTTGCAATGAACGGATGGGCCCCCCGGCCCTTGCGGAGAAGTGGTTGCTAATCCCATTTCCCAAGTCCATCGACACGGTGCTTTGTTTGGCAGTGGAGCTTCAAAAATTCAAAGCCATTTGGGTGTTTCTTAGAATAGGGGACCCAAAAAATGGTTGGTTTACCACTAGAAATGGTTAATAATGGATGATTTGGGGGTACCCCTACTTTGAGAAACCACCATTTCTAGTTTCTCCAAATTGGGTCATCCAAGTGGAGAAGTCCATCAATCCACATGGCTGGCCTGAAAATACAGATAGCGGCAACCAGAATTGGCAAGAATCCTCCTTAGACTTGACGTCAACCCAAAGCCAGTATCAAGAACAAGCCCGGTGAGCCCAACTGAGGATTGGCAATCTCATCACCTTTAACTTGTACTGGAGCATGCTAAACGCAGCTCTGATGCGTTTCACGGATGGATTGGAAGCAGTCCGGGTGATCTGTTGTGGTTACGGGCCATGTGGTGAGTACCCCAAAATCACCGGTCTGATTTCTTCTCCAGGATGAATAAATCCGAGTATCGTCAGGGGCATTGTCATTTGTGCAGACAAATAGATAGGCAAAGCCCGAGATAGCAGCTGTTTTTTTGCTGTTTTTGTCAGGAAGCCTCCAGAAGCAGGTATGAATCAGCAATTAAATCATTCGAAATGATAGATTTTATTGAAAATAAGTATCCAGCTATCTACATCATATACAGCACCTTACCACGACTTGCAATGCCCATCCCCTGGATGGTCCAATGTGAGCTCTCCCACTGAGAACTCTGTCACTGGCCTCAACGGGATGTTGAACACGTTGGTGAAAGCGGCTTCGGCGGCTCAGCGAGTGCATCCTGGTGACAACGAGTGTGGCGAAGGGGGCGGGGAAGCCTGTTGTTTCGTGGCTTCGTTGCCTTTCGAAGTGGAAGAGGATGCAGACAGAGCAGGCGCTTCATTAGAGATCCAGATTCTTCAATCCTTATCTTTGATGGTTAATCGCAAGCTCTTTAGGGTTTGACCCTAGGGGTGGCCCCTAAAGATCTCTCAATCTCCACACAGCTTGACCGGATCGGCGGGTAGAAGCTCCATATGGTTTACCGGCCATAAGTTCTAATCTGATATTTGGAATTCGCTTATTAACTATCACCAGTCAGTCTAGTAGTCAGTGTAGTCATGTACTTGACCAATCTTAATCGCAGGCATGATCAACCGTGGACAACATTAATATTTCTTGGTATCATTGACAATTATTGATTATTGCCAACCTCATCCACGGATATCTCCTCCGAACTGCTGAGGTTTGAGATCATCGACCTGGAGCCGGATATTCCTTGTGATGAAGGTGATCTGGGTATCGGTGAGGAACCTTGCAGCGTCGCTTTCCAGGACCGCGGAAGTCCCGGAAAGGGCTGGGAAAGACGTGGCAAAGGTCAAGAGGTTGGTGCGGTTTGGGCTGGCTTTTGTATGGCTCAGAGGTTTGCACGGCTCTTGAGAGCCTAGAAGAGCCAATGCGAGTGGAAGTGCATTCGTTCTTCGGGAAGCCCTGGTAGGATTTATAGGTGAAGACAAATCGGCCTGAATGGATCAGATGGATGTAGGACCACTGATAAGACAGAGTGACATATGCATTGTCGAATGTATGCTGAGACATCCCAAAGTGTTTGCCCACTGTTGGCTTTATTCAGAGAACCCAGGGGCACCTTTGGAATGTCTCGCTTTTCTCTTATCATTGCGCTCCCACCGAAGACTCTGAAAGCCTTGGGGATGCCACCTGCACAAGCCTGACGTAATGCTAACAGCTTTATGGATGCCCCCTGGATGCCCCCTATTCGTGTGTGGGGAAAGCGTCCATTTTGGTGTACCCGTTCATCAAAAATACAGTGTCGGAATCGTGGCCGCTCAGGACGTGCGCTTTTACTATCCCATGCGACCAGATGCCATGGTGTTGAAGGGGTGTAGCTTCAGCATAGGTGCCATGATTGTCGTTTTGCTGCTTTCATCGCTCCAGCACTAGGAACCGCATCGGTTAGCCTCTAAATGCGCGTGCCATTTCTCTCCTTGAATTTAGAGCAGCCAGAAACACATCTGCCATTCCTTTCAGCAGTGGCTTGGCTGTGCCTGGCAAAGTTGCCCTAGCACCTGTTTGGGGATGCTTCAGTTTTGGCTCAGTAGGAATAGTAGCAGGAATTTATAGGAGGAAAAGACAAGGTACTAAGATGAGATGAGAAGAAGAAGAAGAAGAAGAAGAAGAAGAAGAAGAAGGAGAAGGAGAAGGAGAAGGAGAAGAAGAAGAAGAAGAAGAAAAAGAAGAAGAAGTAGTAGTAGGAGTAGGAGTAGGAGTAGTAGGAGTAGTAGGAGGAGGAGCAGCAGCAGCAGCAGCAGGTGTTGTTGTTGTTGTTGTTGTTGTTGTAGTTGTAGTTGTAGTTGTAGCAGTAGGGAAAAGAGTAGAAGTATGAGTTGAAGTAGTAGTCATAGTCCAAGTCAAAATCGCAGTCTCGGCTGTAGCAGTAAGCGGTGAAGAGCAGTGACAGTCAGCTGCAGTGCCAACTTGAAGGTGCTGGTCAAACCGTTGCCATGGTTGGTCAGAGTGGTGCTGGTAAGAAACTTGGATAGCATCTCAGTGCGCAAATGTTGAGGTAAAGCCTAGGGGATGCAGGGACGAACGGACTGAGGATATCCCGATATGTAAATGTTTCGCGAATGGTAGGACACCAGTAGCAATAATTGCTTAGCGGTGTAGATGCTCCCACCATGGGTCACCAATGATCCCCCTGGGTCCTCCACCACTGTCCTAGAGTCATCCCAAACACCTTCGCTGCGATGCAACTCTTTGTGCATTGGGGAGCCTGTAGTGATGGAAGGGGCGTACAGGGACCCCAAGACCTCCAAATGTCTGCATTTCTCATGGTTAGATATGGCTAGTCTATGGCGAATACTACCCCTTATTTTCGATAAAGAAAGGTGCAACTCAAGTAGGGGCGAGTCAAATTCGCGGACTTCAGAACTGTGCACCACGCATGAATTTCTTTTTGCCGGCCTGCAGACGGTGTGTTTCTCTTGCACAGGATTTTTGGATGACATTGTGGTCACAATCTTGATTTCCGTTCATTCAGTCGTTCCTCTTGTTGTGGCTGAGCGGACTGCCCACCATCCGCCATGAAGCTTTCCAGCTCACCTGTTTGCAGTCCTTTGTTTTTGCTCTCAACAAATCAGCTAAGGGCGAAGCATCCTCCCACGGGGCCACTTTCATAGATTCGACCCGAAAACAGGGGCTCTTTCCAGGCGCGTGGCTGCGACCAAGGAGCACTCTGCTGGGTTTGATGCTGCGCTTCTACGATCCCAAAGGAGGAGCGGTGCTGCTGAACGACCGGCCCTTGACCGACTACAACCTCCGGCTCTACCGCAAGAGCCTTCGAAGTGAGATAGCCGGTTGGTACCCCCAAACAAGTTATAGATAGTTATAAGGCTTTTTGGCAGTAATCATTTATGGAAACCTTGCACCTAGAGGTGGGTTGGCTGCTTGGTTGGCCACAAGCTGCAGCAATGGGCTTAGGAAGTGTTGAGCAATGTGCTTGAAATCCTGCCGTGGATACACGAAAACCACATGTCACAATGCTTGCAAGAGAAATCAATGGAACGGCGCCAGGGTGGTTTTGTTTCAGCAATTCCAAGCCGCCACAGTTGACATTTGGGTGTTTCTCAAAATAGGGGACCCCCCATTTCATCCATTTATAGTCATTTATAGTAATAAACCAACCATTTTATGGGGTTCCGTATTTTGAGAAACCACCATTTGTCGATTTGTTTAGACTAAGGAGGGTAGACTTGAGTACCTGTAGGACCGCAGGACAGCTCAGGAAATTTTACAGCACGAGCTGGCCGGTGCTGGTGCTAGATTGGATCATCCCACAAAGATACTGATCTATCTATCTATCTATCTATCTATCTATCTATCTATCTATCTATCTATCTATATATTTATATATAATATATTTATACATATATAATATTATACATATATATCCAAGCAAGTTCTGTCTTTTGGACATTTGGGTGCCGCTTTCCCGTAGGCAACACATTGTTGGGATCCAGCTTGAACTGAGGAGCGTGGGCGTCGTGTCTCAAGATACACAGGCCGGCAAGCCAACAAGCTTCCACTTGGGGCTGCCCCATTGAGAAACTTGCGACACTCAGTCCTTGGTTGGTTCGAGCACATGCGGACTTTGATCAGAATTGCATTCTTTCAAAGAAGAGCTTCCTGATCCATTCTGATCTTTCTCGGGTGAAGCTTTGTCAAACGAACTTGCTACTGGATGATAAGCTGAGCAGATAACCGTGGATAAACGCGACCTATCCAGCAGCGCGGGCGTTTTGCCTCAGGTCTTTTGTCGTTCCATCTTGGATAATCTGACTTATGGCCTGGAACCAGGCCCGGGAGACACCGGCGCTGTAGGTGCTGTAGTGCATCTTACCCTAGAAGATTATATGGATGTTCAATGCTGATACTAGAAATGCTCAGATGCTCAAAGAAGATTTCAGGCATCTCCTTGTCGTTGATGCAGTGAAGCATGGCACCAGTGGCTGATGCCTTGCCTGACATTGCGTCTCCTGCTTCGTCGTGGGCTCCTGGGGTTTTCACACTCACTGCTTTTGGTTTTTTGATCCTGGGATCCATCGGATCTTCACCAATAAATTGCATCAATAAAGCAGATCCACACTCGTGCCATGTTTGTTGTGTTCCCCTGGGTTGCGTCCCGGTCACCATTGGAAGCCCCCGCCCCAAGCTGCAGGAGAAGTGCCCAAACAAGAGGCAGTTGAAGCGGCGGCGGAGGCTGCAAGTGCCCACGAGTTCATCCAGAAGTTGGAGGACAGTAACTGACAGAATCAGCTGCCTCCAGATCTCTTGAGCTATCGCAGATGTACTCAGGTGAGTAAGTGTGTATGCATAGATATATAATGTTATATATATATATACATACATAGGTATAGATGCATGTACACATGCCAGAAAGACACAGAAGATATCGAAGGTGCAACAGTTCGTGCCAAATCCAAACCCGAAGTTTTCCTGTGCACTGTACGTCTGCTTGTGTAGATAAATATGCATATGTACAATGTACGTATTGGAATATGTATCCTGTCAGCGTGTCTTCACGTCTGCCGGTCTGCCTATCTATCTATCTATCCATCCATCCGTCCATTTATCTATCTGTCTACCTACCTATCTTGCTGCCTGCCTGCCTGGCGG
>VSDK01019549.1:514212-528332 GCA_009767595.1 Symbiodinium kawagutii | reverse complement strand
TCTTTCTTTCTGTCTGTCTGTCTGTCTGTCTGTCTGTCTGTCTGTCTGTCTGTCTGTCTGTCTGTCTGTCTGTCTGTCTGTCTGTCTGTCTGTCTGTCTGTCTTTCTCCATCTGTATCTATCTCTATCTCTATTTGGACAACAAAAAACGTTGCGGACCCCTCGTCTTGCAAATGTGCTTCTACGGAGCTCTGCGCTCCGCCGCTTTACCGAGCCTACCTTTCGACCCTCGTGGACCACAGAACTATTGAGCCACAGCATTGAGTGCGATTCCTATCTTATGCACGCACATCTCTCCTGACACTCGGAGGACAAATATCAATCCATGATTGGTCCCTAGGCTGCACTTATGTGGGGCCTCTGGAAATCAGAAACTCTTTGCTGAAAGGACTATGCAAGTAGCCACCATTCCCAAAATCATCATTTTCAATGCTTGATGATCGTTGAAACATGTTGAAACTGGTTTGTGATGGGGGATCGTATCCAACAACACTAGGGTTTTCATGGCCCACACCCCCTTATTTCCATGCTGGGCCCACACACAAATGTTGAGGTGAAGGCGGCACCCGATTGAGCGGCGGGCAGCGGCAACGCGTGGCCATTGCCAGAGCTTTGCTGCGGCGACCCAAACTCTTGTTATTGGACGAGGCAGGGGATCGCCTTCCAGGTGTGATCATGAGCGCCGAAGGTGTACCTGTTAGGGGCCCGGGACCTCCGAAGCGTAGGTTGTTGAATTTCCAGATACAGTACTTCAAAGGTAAGGCCATTTGTTTGGTGGAACTTGGTTGGAGCACAGAGTCGACGCGGCGAAAGTGCTGACTTTTGAGATAGCACCATCACAAGTGGAGTCTGATTTTGGGTGCACCCAAGACGGTTGAATGGGCCCTATTTGTCTATTGGTGGACTTTTTTGCTTGGAATGCACCGAAAGATTTGGCGGACTTTTATGGGTTTCGATCTAGCTCTGCTGGCTGAACCAGCAGATGGTTCCCCCGGACCCCGTTTTATGAAGCTCACTGGCTGTGGCAGTGACCAATGCCTAAAGTTTACGAAGGGGTTCAGCGTTTATCTTCTACAAAGGAAACAAGCAAACTACCGCCACCTTTCGACTCGAGACGGAAGGTACTTGCGATAGTGGCTCTAGGATACGCAACCTTGTGTTGAAATACCTACTTTGTCCGTTCGCCAGTACCTGTCTGTTTTGATTGTCTTTGGAATGTTCATCAGCATAAAGCTTTGGGTATGGACAAGCACTTGGAAGCCCCGCTCAAGACACAGCATGACTGTGCACACCGGTACAGTACTTGCAAGAATGGAAAATACATGAAAATACCCTGCTCAGAGATTTCAGCCGACTAGGAATACTGGATTGCTCCCTCGCGCTGAAAATACAATGTAACAAATTTATCATGATTTTGCGAGCAATGCAGCATGCATGACGAGCTTTTCTTTTGTGAATGACTCAAGCAGGTGACCATTGTGAGCGAATCCTTGATAAATGGCAGTGGGTCAAAACCCTGTACCCCTGGTTCCCCCACTATTAACCATTGTTTTCCCTTTGATTTGGTTGGTCATTACAAGCCATTATGGATGGTTAATATTGACCCGCAGCCAAATGGACCACAGTTCTTCACTGAGTTCACCTCCCTTTTCGGTGCCCTGGAGGCCACGTCTGCGCTAGCAACTTGTCGCTACCGTCTCCAATGGTTCGCATGAGCGAGGTTTGGTGGTCTTAGCATGTCTAAGCAACATGCGAATGTAACAAGTTTTTTCAGTGTGGGAAACAACAGCAACTGCTTCATGAAAGATATATTGTTCTGTCTGTAATATTAAAATACATTTAAATTGCAAGGATTATCAGGTCATGTGGTGACCAACATGCAATGCCAACCAACTCCAACCAACACCAACCACAATCTCACCAGTATCAGCACCTTTTGCAAGGGAAGAACCAGCGGATCCCTGAACCATGAACATTGTGGGTCAATAGCCTGAAGTGCTGCATTTCAGATCTGCATATTTCAGCCACGAAGCTTAACAGAAGTGATGCATTGCTGAATGCTCACAGCCACCGATTCTTAGTCACCGATTCGGGCTGCAGTGAAGGCTCAGCGACCTGGGGCAGCCTTTCACAGCTCCAAGGGGTAACTTGGTGGTTCTCTCTGCTGAGGATGCGGAGAACGAGGGCAAAGTGCAGCAGGCTTTGGATGACTTGGTCCATTCGGTGCATGGCAAGTGCTCCGTGGTCCTCATCGCACACCGCCTTTCCACGGTCATAGGAGAGCTGGCAAGTGGGAATAGAATGGAACTCTCCATGTGTTTTGGGAAGCGCTATTGTGTAGGCCCTGTACTTGCTGGTTATTGTTGGTTATTGTTGGTTATCGTTGGTCATTGCTGGTTTTTGCTGATTGCTTTTGTTTCCATGTATGATATATGTATATTTTGAAAATATAGCATCCTCGCAGAAGGGGAAATATCGCTATGAGTGACGCTTAGCGGAGGTGCGCTGTTTGCTGGACGAAACAATGGGCCTCAGACCAGTCCCTCGCTTTGAGCCACCACAATTGGAATCCAACTGTCGGTCGACTCCCTGGGTCAGTCTGGGCTGCGTTTGGGCTTGGCAGAGCCATGGTCAAATCCCTGTACCCCACGCTGTTCACATTCCACAAATGACCGGACTAGTCGTTTTATTGTCTTGCCGCCGAGTACTAGACGGCACCCCAGACTAGTATTTGTATGTTGTTGTTGGGATCTTAGAACACCCCTTTTTTCGGGAGTTGGTAATGGCCAAGGCTAGTTCAACAAGTGCCAAGCCTTGGCCACACCTGAAATACCACCCAAGTGGCAACCAACTGGCGAATTACAGTGCTTTGAATTGGTGCTTCACTCTTGTGATCCTTCTTTTTGAGCTTCCCTACCGCATTGATTGATATTTGACATTTGACTTGAACTCTCTTGAACGTGCAGAGCAGCCGTGTGCATTCGAACACGCACCCTTGCATGCAAGTGAATGAGAAGGGACACTGGTGTGGTGCTTTGTGGTTCGTTCCAGCACTGAGCCATTTCTAGCCAATGGAACCGTGTGATAGCGAGAATCCCAGCGGTTATTCATAATGGTTGTTAGCAAGAAACTCTGGGAAAATAGTTATGATTCAGCAACAAACTCTAGTTGTGATAGCGCTTTATACTTTCTTCCCATTGTTTGTTGCTCGACTTGCATGGGTATGACATCATATGCCCATGTCTTTGAAGCAACGCGTGGTGGAACATTCGAAGTTTGGTACTTGGTTAAACTGCCCCAGGAGCCGACAAGATAGTGGTGATGCAGGAGGGATTGGTGGTCGAAGAAGGAACCCACCAGGAGCGAGTCGTGCGACCGGAGTCCTGGTTTCCAACGGAGATCATGTCGTGAATCTGAGGTGACCTGGATCCGTTTCTTGCCAAAAGAAATCTCTAATCTAATCTCAATGCGTTTTCTGTTGTTCTTTTACACTAGAACCTCTTAACCAAACACTATAATCTATAAAGAACATACAGAAGAACAAATCATTTCAGTGTCTCCCACCATGACGAGTTTTGCAGGAACTTCTACAGAGAGATGCCATCTATGCTGGTCTTGTGAAGAGGTGAGCACGTGGAACGGGGCAGTCATGGGGTACCCCTATCCCAAAACCATGGGCTTTGACGTCATGGGGAATGGCATGTGCCACCGTAGCCCTGGGTACCCAAATTGTGGAGATCCAGGAATCTCGAAATCAACCAGAAAAAAGTACTTTGGGACCATGGTAAAGCATGCCCCGACCAGAACAGAGTGAGTGACAGGCAATTGGCAAAGGAGGCCAATGTCGTTGGCGAGGATGGCCCCGAGGTGGGAATGGATTGCTTGTCATGGCCTTTGTTGCTGGGTTTTTGGTGCCTTCGGAAGGCAGCAATCACCCAGGCACCCTTGTGTTATTTCCGATTCTCGAATCTGACGACTTTTTGGAAGTGTATCATGCTTGAAAAGAGTCAGGTCTAGAGTCTAGAACTGAATCCTTGTGGCTTGGTGTGAGCGCTCCCGCCCTCTTCAGGCCAGTGGCAAGGGGAAAGGAAAGTTCAAAGGCACGTGTTGGACAAGCAGTGTTTCAGCTTTTCCTGAGGAAACAAGAGATATAGGCAACTGCCAAGACTGACCGCGACACCAGAAGACGGGCCAAGCATCCACTGCTTATCCAAAGGAGATCATGATAGCTGCCATGGGTTTTGGGAACTAGAAATTGTTGCCGATGAATATACGTACTTATTTCCACATGCATATGTGTGCACGGCACAAGCCAGCAGCGGCACTTTCTGGTATTCATACATACCATACCATACCATACCATACCATACCATACCATTACATTACATTACATTACATAACATTGCGTAACATTACATAACAATACAAAACATGACATAACATGACATAACATTGCATAACATTACATCACACTACACTACATCACATAACATCACATTACATCACATCACATCATATTAAATTTCACCACATTACATTACGTTACATTACATTGCATTTCATTACACTACATTACACTTCATTACACTACATTACATTTCATTGCACTACATTACATTACGTTACACAGCACTACAGGACATCACATCGCATTGCATTACATTACACTAGATTACATAACATTACATCACATCACATCACATTACATTACGGCACATCACATCACATCACATTACACAACACTACACTAGACTACATTACATTGCATTACAATACGTTTTATAACACTACACTAGGCTACATTACATTACATTACACTGCACTACATTGCATTTCATTACATTACATCACGTTACGCTACACTACAGTACATCACATCGCATTGCATCACATTGCATTACATTACATAACACTACATCACATCACATTACATTAGACGACATTACCTCCATGACATTACATTACACTACATTACATTACATTACATTACATCACATTACACTACATTACACTACATTACAATACATTGCATTACATTACATGACATTACAATACATTGCATTACATTACATTACATTACATTACACTACACTACACTACATACATACATGCAGTGCTCTACGCAGGAGCTGCATGTGGTTGTTTCTATCAATTGAAAGTTGCTCAAAGAAATTGTGAAAAACGGTGGCTACCCGCAGTCATTGGGGGCGTTGGGTTTGAACATTTGACAGAACTAACTTCTGGGCAGATCTTGTGAATCCGGGCAACGCCCGCGAGTTTGCCGCATAAAAAGATATATACACACATGTGTAAATACATCATGTGCGCCGTCTAATTATATCATTACGCAAGTATCATCTGTTGTATGTGGATTCATTTTGTTCGTTTTCTCCAGGCAAGAGAAACGGAGAACGAAGCCAAGGCTCTCACACTGCAGGAAGTCTGAAGTCTCTTGGATGGATGGATGGATGGATGGATGGATGGATGGATGGATGGATGGATGGATGGATGGATGGATGGATGGATGGGGGTTGACCGCACTCGTGAATGGTATGTTGTTGCAGGATAGGGTCACGAATCCAAGTGACAGGCAGCCAAGCTTCCTGTTCGCAAATACCAATTCATATGTACAATTTCCACACATTTTCCATGCACGGAATAAGTGCAGATTTCCTTGATGAGAAGTATGTTGTCAGGCTGAAGACACAGGCCCTGGCAAGTTGAAAGGAAATCCAAGAGACAGGACTCACCGAGTGTTCCGTGGCAGTTAAAGGGGCCAAAAATTGTTCCAGGCTCACGTTGACTGCTTTAATTCTTCGACATTGCCCCGTGTTCTTGCACAGGTTCGTTCAAAGTACTTTAGTTCTATAGAGATGGTTTGAAATTGTGTATTTTGAGCGCAGAGCCATCAAATCCTTTTTTGCAAAGCGTCAAGTGCTGTAGATGTTGTGCAGAATGCAGTGTATCGTTACTTAATCGCTATCTAAGATCATTAGGGATCATCTATGGTTGGTATATCGCTATTATCAGTGCTAGAGTATGTAGCCTCAATAGATCACATAGATCGTTGCTATACAATGGTATTCCTAGCACAGTTGCTAGGTATCATTCGTTGGTTAGCGTCATTTCAGCCATGCTGTGGTGCTCAGAGATTTCAGAGAGCCTCCAATCTGATTCCTTGGTGCTGTCTCTGAGGAGCCATCCCGGCCCTGTGCCAATGAGTGCTGGCAGTTTGTACAAAGATCGACCGGACGTCACCCTTGGAAGACTTGCCCCAACTGACATCTCAGGTGTGAAGAATCCAGGATTTGTTACTGGGTTTTCTAAGGTTTTTCTCGTTGGGAATGGATTCTTAGTTGGATGCTTTCCAGTAATCATTACAGAATTTGTTTGGCCTTTTCCAATGGTCACAGGATTGGTGGTACAGCCACGTGTTTCGACGAAGATGTTCCACCCTACGGTATCCCTACCTGCAAAAAACGTGGCTCAACCACCAACCAGATCCACCAGATCCAACCTGGAAGTCAGCGGAGTTTTGCTTGAAAAGCGCGAAAAGAGATCTGGACCCGAGTTCTGCCGTTCCCGGCATTCCCAAGAAAATACTTTCGCGGAAAAACCCAAGGGGAAAACGGAAGAAAAACGCGAGGTATTAGTCATAGTACCTTAATTGATCAGTATCAGTATTAGCCATTAGTCGATTGCAAATCTTAAAACCAAAACGATTAGTCATGGTTGACAAGGGTCCATGGTTGGGGAGATCCAGCAGGATGAATCCACCATTCGACGTTCCCGCAAGTTACCTCGCAGAGGAAATGTTTGGCAACCATGGGTTCGGGTGGATCCATGTCAAGCCAAACATCACGACATATTGATCATCCATACAACTTTGAAACCTAGAAACCTAGAAGTTCAGATTCCATTTTTTTTGCATCATAGAGATGGGAGGATTAAGCGTTCGAGTCATTGGTCTCCCGAATTCACAAAATGAAGCACCAATAGTTGGATGGTCTATACATTTTTACACCAGATACTGGAAAGATATGTATATAGTATAGATCATCCAAATAGATTCTTCACGATGTGGACTTGATATGCAAATGATATCCAAATAGACGGAGATATGAAAAAAATGGGTGTGGATTCTTCACGACGGACCCATAGACTTTAGCGTTGATACTCAGTGTTCTGCATCTTTTGGAATGGTTGAAACCCTGTGTAGATGATTCATTTCTGAAAACCAGCATGATTTTGTCCACCTTACAGTCATCGCAAATTCTCTTGGAGATATCCAACCGCATGGTTCCCCATGGTTGGTTGTCCCCGCTATTGGTTGGATTGCCAATCCTTGGACTTCACAGCTCAGCATTGCAAAAATACTCCTGGCCATTTTAGCTATGCTATGCCTCGCGAAGTGTCATTGTACTCCGTGGGAGGTCCCTCCAACGTTCAACATATCAACCCAGGATTCATAAACCTCAAAGTGCCAGTGGGGATGGGCTTGCCTTCCCAAGTCATGAGTTCATGACCCCCTCACATTTGGTAAATCACCAGCTACTGAGCTGGTTCAAGTGGAGGTTAAGCTGGATTCTCACCCTGTAGGTCCGTCCAGAAGGGTGCGGTGCCCCGGGTGGCGAGCCGCGACTTCATGTGGCACCCATGGAGAATTGAGGCTCGGGAGAAGGCTTCAACACTGGTAGGTACTAGCTCCATGAATCATGGTGGTTTATAAGCAGGTAAGAAAGGATAACAATATGGCTATCATTATCATCATGAGGAGGTATCAATAGCTAATATATGGTTATCATTATCATTGGTGTTTCTCAAGTCATAGGGGTACCCCCGAATCATCCAATAGTAGCCATGTATAGCAATAAACCGACCATTGTGGGGGATCCCCATTTTGAGAAACCACCGTATGGCTATCATTATCATCATCAATCATATCGTCAAAGGAGGTATCAAGAGCTAGTGGTTTTGGATTCTTTGGCTTTTTGACAGCACAAGTTTCAAAAATCTGCTTCTGTGTCGCAGGGTTCAACAGTGCTTCAACTTGGTCGAGAGGAAACCGCATCATGACTTTTCATCGCGCCTTGTGCTGACCGACTTGGACCGTCCATTCTCCCAAAGTGGTTCGATGTTGAACCAGAAGCCCCGTTCTTGCAGTAGTGATTAGTCTTGGATGTGTTGAATTTGGGAACAGAAAGGCCATGATTGTCATGCTAATAGCTGGCCGAATTCATGTGAACGATTTGTTGGGCACTATTTTTTTGGCCTCCTTAAGAAGGCGATCATTTTACAGGTAGACCCAGATACTGTAGCAATCTGCTGGTGCATGAGGCTTTCCGCACAATGGTGCGGATTCCTGGGAGTCACGGGATTGGTCAGCTGCCTTCCAGCAGTTTTTTGAGAGCTTCCAATCAGCAAGAAGGAAAGCTTCCAGTAGCGATACTTTGCTCGTTCTTCCTGGATCATCTTTAGGTCTTGCTAGCTGGAATGGGCTGGCCAAAGAACCTGCATGGATTTGAACAACACTTGAAAGATCAATGATGGATGGTGGTGACTGCAACTGCAACTCCCGGGGTGGGAAAACCATCTGCAACGGTGGCGAAAAGGTGCTTTGCCATGGCAGTTTTGGACAGAAATCAACTTGTTAAACAGTTGGGGTTACTGAACCGGGCGTTAAATCTGTGAAACAGTTGGGGTTACTGAACTGGGCCTCCAGTTTTTTAAAGCAGATGCTGCTTACAATCAGCGGCGTGCTCCGCAAGAGTCACCGTGATTGATCCGATCATGACTTTCAATCAGTAGCCATTCTTGTTGGCTGCTGGTTGTGAGCACCAGCCACTTGTTCAGCAACCAGGGTAAGAATGAGGAATCATGGTGAGTAAAGATAAGGACTATTATAGAATTGACAATGATGTCTCAATCGTTGATACCCATTCAACATCCCAGGATACAGAGTTGCAATGAAACGTCCGATGAGAAATGTCCTCAGTGTCATCACGAACCATCAGGGTGCATTCATTGACCATGGTATTGAGCCTTGTTTGCCATAGTATTGACCATGATTGACAATGGTATGACCATTCCTTAAGAAGCATCATTAGTATAAACCATCATAAGCCATTAACCATCAAGTATAACCCATTACAAACCACAGTATGTATTAGCCGTTACAAAGCATAGCTTTCAGTACAGTATTCACTATAATATCACTGTGATTATCATTAGCCAGTATCAACTACAGGTGAATGATGGCAAGTATCGCTTAGTTTCAAGTATAGTATTACAAACCACTTACGAACCACTTGTAAGCATCATTAGCCATTAGTAGTATTTATCAATTTTAGTATTCATTATCGTATCACTATAGTATCACTATAGTATCACCATAGGTTCATAAGCGGCAAGCATTTCGAAGCACTTCTAACCCCCTGAAGCCGCCAGCGAGTTCGAGCGGGTCAAGGCCCGTGGGTCTCAGTGACGATTTGGCGAACCGCGGCGAGCGGCTACGCACCCATGCGGCAGGCGCCAACCAGAAACCACCGCTGAGAACGGCACCCACCATGGCGGATTTCAGGCGGCTGAATGATGACGGACAAATTTTCATGGATATCATAGTATTAATTCATGATATTAGTCTGAATATTTGTATAGACATTCAGAATGGTTAATGATGGTTGATGCGTAATGATGGTTGAATAAGATTGATGGTGGTAGAAATGCTGTCAAATCCAGTGGATGGGAAAGGAAGGATGAGCAGTAGGGGTGATATTGGTGGACAGTAACAGGAGTGTGGTCCATCTAACTCGATGGTTTCATCCATGGCGATTGTTTGTTCTGTCGCGACAAGGCACACCAACCTTGGTGAAGACATGTGAGGATCAACAAGCATCACCGGCGGACATTTTTAGCACCACGATGGACCCCCAGCAGTGATAGATGCTGAGCCCCCGTCCCCGAGGCCAGCTTAGGAAACACCAACTCCGTGGTGGCACATCAGTGTTGCTGCGCCCAAAGTTGAGGGCTACCGGGGTTACACCATGACTCAGTTGAAGCCGAGTCGACACTTTCAGATTTAGCTTAGTTGATTTTTGTAAGATTTTTCATTAGTGCATTGCTAGCCCGCACAAGCTTGTTGGCTAGCTTTGCTGATCGGACCCCTGGATCGACCGAATGTGCGAGAGTTGATTGGTCATGCTGGTTTGTAAAGGTTCATGATTGATTCGTGGTTCACCATCCTTAGTGTTGACGAAAGACGTCAAACAAAACTTGGGATTCATTATATAATAGAAATGAGGACTTCAACCTGCGACATCCAAAAGTCATCTTCCTGCATGTGGTGATTCTGGCACATGATTATGGTGTGGGGATGTATGTGGGTTGTGTACCCCAAGCAGCCCGTAGTATCACCTCCTTCTCCCACCATAGCCGTAATGTGACCTTGCTTCGTCTTTCGCCATTTTGCAAAGAGTTTGCCGCCCTTGTTGGGTACCGTTCAGGGCTGCACGACTGTCATGAGTCGCGTCCCACATATGCGTCCCAGGGGTGGGTGTATATCTCAACAAAAGGTAAGAAAAAGACTAATGTTGGTTTCTGATTAGTATCTACCTGTTGGTTTCATCTATTTTCATTACTTAGGGGGGGTTACACTAATCAGAAACCAACACTATTCAGCTATTCGTCATTTTCACAAGGGGGTACGTGTTCACCGACAGCAATATCGTTTCTATTCTCCAGCGTGTACCAGGGTCTTACGGTGTAGCGGATTCGATCTAATATCGTTCAACCAGCTCAGCAAGATTGCTTGTCCATCAATGCAACAAAAGCCCAGCGGTGTCCGTACCTTACAGCTATTGAACATCATGACACACCATTGAGCACATAATAAAGCAGTTCATGGACTGGGCATTTGCTGAGTGTTTCCCCCCAGAACCCGAGGTTTCTGTCTGCATTGACTATCCCACAGAACCAGCATGTGTTGACAGGCCAATTTTTGCCATTTCTTTTGTGGGCATCATTTGTGGATCACCCCCCCAAAGTTTTGATGGTTTTCCCTATTCATCAATGGTTTGGGAGGGACCCAAGGTTCATGGTTGATCATGACTGTACAGGTTGATAGTTCAATGATTGTTACTTCTGATTGCTGGTTGGGTACTGCTATTGTTAAAGACTGATTGATTGTTGCCTGCTACTTGATTGTTACTTGACACTGATTCCTACTCCCTGATTGTTGCTATTGTTGATACCAATGTGGCTATGGGTCAAAACCTTGTACCCTGGTGCCCCCATCCTTAACCCTTGTTTTCCCTTTGAATTGTTGGTGATTATCCCCAATTAGTTTGGTGATGAACACTGACCCATAGCCATGTCGTCACGTGGTTGATTGCTACCTACTATTGTTACTGCTGATACTAATGCCATCACTTATCATCTAGTATCTCTATATAATTACAACGGTTGGTTGTTGGTGTATCTATTGGTTCATTGCTACCTGCTATTGTTATGGGTATGGGTCAAAATTATATACCCCAACATGGCCATTTTAGAATGGACATTCTAAAGAAAACACTCATTATACTCCAAAAATCATTATAAACCATTGTGTAATTATGTTACATTCCATTTATCCTGGACATCTATTATAAACCAATATCTCGTATACCAAGACAGCTCGCGCTCGCGCCAGTGCTTCAACAGCTTCGGGTCTTGCTTCGCTGGAGCCCGAGCCAGTTGGCCGACCGAACCGTGACTGGTGCTACACTTCGCCAGGACTTGGGAAGCCCCAAAATTCATGGTTGGTAGTAGCGAAGGGAATGGGTAACAATGGTTATTTACAAGGGGATAACAAGCAACAATAGGGGATACACCAGCTATGATGGTTGCTTGATTATCACAAGTGGTTCAAAAAGGATGATTTGTGGGCACCCTTATTCTGAGAAACCACCAAATGATTATGTCGTAGTGACTTTGGGACACGCTACAGGTTTTTCCCACAAGTACTATAGGGGCGTTCATTGATTGTTGTAAGGGATGGAGCCACTTCCATTGCAGATCACCAGCAGAGGGGGGGACTATAATTCTGACCATGGGCCATGGTACTGACTGAACCATGATTTCGCACATGTCGCATGTCGCTGTACTGGGCATTTCGGCTCACAGCTTTATAGAGGTTCGTTTTAAGAGAGCTCCTAGTCATTGATCGAACAGGACAGCCAACTGGCAGCTGCTGTGATGATCCTTCATGTCTTGTCGAACATGGTAACATGTTGCATACATTTTATGAATGCTTGTCAGGGGCAGGTTTCGGACATGCTGAAATCCATGAAGAATCTTGAAGATCTAATGTTTTGCACTCTATGTGGAAGCACGAAGGTCTTATCCAGGATCCCAGCTCCCAAAACTAAGAACTTTGGATCAAGAACCCCGAGTTGTTTAGCAAAGAAGGCACGTTGAAAGAAAAAGCAAAAGGAGAAAAAAGGAGAAAGGATGAATCGGAGGAGCAAGAGAAGGCGGAGGAGCCGAAAGATCGAGGATGAGGAAGAAGAACATGAGGAGGAGGAGGAGGGGAATGTTGAGAACGAGGAGGAGGAGGAGGAATGTTGAGAATGAGGAGGAGGATGAGGGGGAGGAGGAAAAAGAATTGACAAGAGGAAGAGAGAGAGGGGCGAGTGAATGTGACAGTGAGAGGGAGATAGACAGGAATGTGCCAGAAGATTGTCAACTCTTATAACTCATGGTGTTGACATCGGAGTTTGCGTTTGAAGGATTTTCACCACTCTGTTTGTCAGGTGATGTGTCCAGTGTCGGACGTTCTGCCAAGCGCAGAGGCCAGGGCGATTCTTTGGCCGCTTTGCCTGTGCTGGCTAGGGAAACTGAGGTGTGACAGGATCAGAAACTGATTGGTTTCTGATTGGAAGGCAATGATTTGCTTTTAGAATCATTGGAAGGTTGAAGTGACCGGTGCAAAGTCATGAGCCACCAGTGGCAGCCTCATATTTCACTGCGCCTCTAACGAAAGGAGGAGGGTTCTGTACGGTTCTGCCATGGTGTTTGGGTTACAAGTAGCAATGGAGGTTCATGGGAGACTGGCGGTGCCGCTGTAGCAACCTCCTGCGCAGGTGTTGGAACTCAAGAAGATTGAGACTTCATCTGCGATGGAACGCCACGAAATCACTGATGATGACGAAATCGAGTCATTGCCATCCTCACCCTTCTCGCGAAAATGCACCCTGGAAACAGCTCTTGAAACAGCTTCACCATCGCCTTTTTCCCGGCAGTGTACAACTGACTCCTGCTTTGCGGTGCAGGTCGATGTTGCTCGGTTCCGAAACGGAGATGTGGTCCGTTGTGATGTCCAGCGATGTCCGTTCGTGTCCTCCACAGGACATAATCTCGTTACGGTGGTGGCCTTCCCTCGTGGCTTAACCCCAATCCGGCTGGCGTGCCTTCTTCCGTGTTAGGGGATCACTTGAGAAGCAATGGAAATGGAATCACTGGGGAGCTGCAAGGGTCACGTGCCGTGCTTTCCAAGACCTGTTCCCTACAAACCGTTAGGGAATCGATCAATTCATTTTGTAAACCAAGGGCGAACCTTCATAGGAAATTGGCACAATTGATTGCACATGCATGTTTTTGGTTCTACTTTGTATGCATATACATGTAGTGTTGATATACGCAAATGTAGGTGAGCACACGCGCAAATAGATGTAAGTAAGTATTGTGATTATCCAACAACTATCATGTGCTCTCATCCAATCGTTTCCATGTTGCGTTGACCAGAATAGACCTTGAAGCCACTTCCACGGAATGCCACTTTCAGGAACACTCTCGCCAGAGCCGTATGGGCTGAGGCTAGCCCTTTTGGGTGTTGGCGGGCGGGTGTGACTCTGTGAGCCATTTGCTGCGACGTGGTCGTCGCTACCGAAGTGCTGGCCCTGGGAGGCCATTTGTAGGTGAGGACACCTCTTCAAGACTTCTGTGTCTCTGCTGGAAAAGGTTCAGCTGAAGCAGTGCCGTTTGGGAAGCAGGGTGGCTGCCAGTGTTGATACCCAATCACACTGGTAGCGGAGCTGCCCAAACCAGGGGAGCCCAATGCCTACATCAGCGGCTGGATCCCGC
>VSDK01019549.1:458232-511289 GCA_009767595.1 Symbiodinium kawagutii | reverse complement strand
CAGTGACGATTGGGCGAACCGGGGCGAGCGGCTACGCACCCATGCGGCAGGCGCCAACCAGAAACCACCGCTGAGAACGGCACCCACCATGGCGGATTTCAGGCGGCTGAATGATGACGGACAAATTTTCATGGATATCATAGTATTAATTCATGATATTAGTCTGAATATTTGTATAGACATTCAGAATGGTTAATGATGGTTGATGCGTAATGATGGTTGAATAAGATTGATGGTGGTAGAAATGCTGTCAAATCCAGTGGATGGGAAAGGAAGGATGAGCAGTAGGGGTGATATTGGTGGACAGTAACAGGAGTGTGGTCCATCTAACTCGATGGTTTCATCCATGGCGATTGTTTGTTCTGTCGCGACAAGGCACACCAACCTTGGTGAAGACATGTGAGGATCAACAAGCATCACCGGCGGACATTTTTAGCACCACGATGGACCCCCAGCAGTGATAGATGCTGAGCCCCCGTCCCCGAGGCCAGCTTAGGAAACACCAACTCCGTGGTGGCACATCAGTGTTGCTGCGCCCAAAGTTGAGGGCTACCGGGGTTACACCATGACTCAGTTGAAGCCGAGTCGACACTTTCAGATTTAGCTTAGTTGATTTTTGTAAGATTTTTCATTAGTGCATTGCTAGCCCGCACAAGCTTGTTGGCTAGCTTTGCTGATCGGACCCCTGGATCGACCGAATGTGCGAGAGTTGATTGGTCATGCTGGTTTGTAAAGGTTCATGATTGATTCGTGGTTCACCATCCTTAGTGTTGACGAAAGACGTCAAACAAAACTTGGGATTCATTATATAATAGAAATGAGGACTTCAACCTGCGACATCCAAAAGTCATCTTCCTGCATGTGGTGATTCTGGCACATGATTATGGTGTGGGGATGTATGTGGGTTGTGTACCCCAAGCAGCCCGTAGTATCACCTCCTTCTCCCACCATAGCCGTAATGTGACCTTGCTTCGTCTTTCGCCATTTTGCAAAGAGTTTGCCGCCCTTGTTGGGTACCGTTCAGGGCTGCACGACTGTCATGAGTCGCGTCCCACATATGCGTCCCAGGGGTGGGTGTATATCTCAACAAAAGGTAAGAAAAAGACTAATGTTGGTTTCTGATTAGTATCTACCTGTTGGTTTCATCTATTTTCATTACTTAGGGGGGGTTACACTAATCAGAAACCAACACTATTCAGCTATTCGTCATTTTCACAAGGGGGTACGTGTTCACCGACAGCAATATCGTTTCTATTCTCCAGCGTGTACCAGGGTCTTACGGTGTAGCGGATTCGATCTAATATCGTTCAACCAGCTCAGCAAGATTGCTTGTCCATCAATGCAACAAAAGCCCAGCGGTGTCCGTACCTTACAGCTATTGAACATCATGACACACCATTGAGCACATAATAAAGCAGTTCATGGACTGGGCATTTGCTGAGTGTTTCCCCCCAGAACCCGAGGTTTCTGTCTGCATTGACTATCCCACAGAACCAGCATGTGTTGACAGGCCAATTTTTGCCATTTCTTTTGTGGGCATCATTTGTGGATCACCCCCCCAAAGTTTTGATGGTTTTCCCTATTCATCAATGGTTTGGGAGGGACCCAAGGTTCATGGTTGATCATGACTGTACAGGTTGATAGTTCAATGATTGTTACTTCTGATTGCTGGTTGGGTACTGCTATTGTTAAAGACTGATTGATTGTTGCCTGCTACTTGATTGTTACTTGACACTGATTCCTACTCCCTGATTGTTGCTATTGTTGATACCAATGTGGCTATGGGTCAAAACCTTGTACCCTGGTGCCCCCATCCTTAACCCTTGTTTTCCCTTTGAATTGTTGGTGATTATCCCCAATTAGTTTGGTGATGAACACTGACCCATAGCCATGTCGTCACGTGGTTGATTGCTACCTACTATTGTTACTGCTGATACTAATGCCATCACTTATCATCTAGTATCTCTATATAATTACAACGGTTGGTTGTTGGTGTATCTATTGGTTCATTGCTACCTGCTATTGTTATGGGTATGGGTCAAAATTATATACCCCAACATGGCCATTTTAGAATGGACATTCTAAAGAAAACACTCATTATACTCCAAAAATCATTATAAACCATTGTGTAATTATGTTACATTCCATTTATCCTGGACATCTATTATAAACCAATATCTCGTATACCAAGACAGCTCGCGCTCGCGCCAGTGCTTCAACAGCTTCGGGTCTTGCTTCGCTGGAGCCCGAGCCAGTTGGCCGACCGAACCGTGACTGGTGCTACACTTCGCCAGGACTTGGGAAGCCCCAAAATTCATGGTTGGTAGTAGCGAAGGGAATGGGTAACAATGGTTATTTACAAGGGGATAACAAGCAACAATAGGGGATACACCAGCTATGATGGTTGCTTGATTATCACAAGTGGTTCAAAAAGGATGATTTGTGGGCACCCTTATTCTGAGAAACCACCAAATGATTATGTCGTAGTGACTTTGGGACACGCTACAGGTTTTTCCCACAAGTACTATAGGGGCGTTCATTGATTGTTGTAAGGGATGGAGCCACTTCCATTGCAGATCACCAGCAGAGGGGGGGACTATAATTCTGACCATGGGCCATGGTACTGACTGAACCATGATTTCGCACATGTCGCATGTCGCTGTACTGGGCATTTCGGCTCACAGCTTTATAGAGGTTCGTTTTAAGAGAGCTCCTAGTCATTGATCGAACAGGACAGCCAACTGGCAGCTGCTGTGATGATCCTTCATGTCTTGTCGAACATGGTAACATGTTGCATACATTTTATGAATGCTTGTCAGGGGCAGGTTTCGGACATGCTGAAATCCATGAAGAATCTTGAAGATCTAATGTTTTGCACTCTATGTGGAAGCACGAAGGTCTTATCCAGGATCCCAGCTCCCAAAACTAAGAACTTTGGATCAAGAACCCCGAGTTGTTTAGCAAAGAAGGCACGTTGAAAGAAAAAGCAAAAGGAGAAAAAAGGAGAAAGGATGAATCGGAGGAGCAAGAGAAGGCGGAGGAGCCGAAAGATCGAGGATGAGGAAGAAGAACATGAGGAGGAGGAGGAGGGGAATGTTGAGAACGAGGAGGAGGAGGAGGAATGTTGAGAATGAGGAGGAGGATGAGGGGGAGGAGGAAAAAGAATTGACAAGAGGAAGAGAGAGAGGGGCGAGTGAATGTGACAGTGAGAGGGAGATAGACAGGAATGTGCCAGAAGATTGTCAACTCTTATAACTCATGGTGTTGACATCGGAGTTTGCGTTTGAAGGATTTTCACCACTCTGTTTGTCAGGTGATGTGTCCAGTGTCGGACGTTCTGCCAAGCGCAGAGGCCAGGGCGATTCTTTGGCCGCTTTGCCTGTGCTGGCTAGGGAAACTGAGGTGTGACAGGATCAGAAACTGATTGGTTTCTGATTGGAAGGCAATGATTTGCTTTTAGAATCATTGGAAGGTTGAAGTGACCGGTGCAAAGTCATGAGCCACCAGTGGCAGCCTCATATTTCACTGCGCCTCTAACGAAAGGAGGAGGGTTCTGTACGGTTCTGCCATGGTGTTTGGGTTACAAGTAGCAATGGAGGTTCATGGGAGACTGGCGGTGCCGCTGTAGCAACCTCCTGCGCAGGTGTTGGAACTCAAGAAGATTGAGACTTCATCTGCGATGGAACGCCACGAAATCACTGATGATGACGAAATCGAGTCATTGCCATCCTCACCCTTCTCGCGAAAATGCACCCTGGAAACAGCTCTTGAAACAGCTTCACCATCGCCTTTTTCCCGGCAGTGTACAACTGACTCCTGCTTTGCGGTGCAGGTCGATGTTGCTCGGTTCCGAAACGGAGATGTGGTCCGTTGTGATGTCCAGCGATGTCCGTTCGTGTCCTCCACAGGACATAATCTCGTTACGGTGGTGGCCTTCCCTCGTGGCTTAACCCCAATCCGGCTGGCGTGCCTTCTTCCGTGTTAGGGGATCACTTGAGAAGCAATGGAAATGGAATCACTGGGGAGCTGCAAGGGTCACGTGCCGTGCTTTCCAAGACCTGTTCCCTACAAACCGTTAGGGAATCGATCAATTCATTTTGTAAACCAAGGGCGAACCTTCATAGGAAATTGGCACAATTGATTGCACATGCATGTTTTTGGTTCTACTTTGTATGCATATACATGTAGTGTTGATATACGCAAATGTAGGTGAGCACACGCGCAAATAGATGTAAGTAAGTATTGTGATTATCCAACAACTATCATGTGCTCTCATCCAATCGTTTCCATGTTGCGTTGACCAGAATAGACCTTGAAGCCACTTCCACGGAATGCCACTTTCAGGAACACTCTCGCCAGAGCCGTATGGGCTGAGGCTAGCCCTTTTGGGTGTTGGCGGGCGGGTGTGACTCTGTGAGCCATTTGCTGCGACGTGGTCGTCGCTACCGAAGTGCTGGCCCTGGGAGGCCATTTGTAGGTGAGGACACCTCTTCAAGACTTCTGTGTCTCTGCTGGAAAAGGTTCAGCTGAAGCAGTGCCGTTTGGGAAGCAGGGTGGCTGCCAGTGTTGATACCCAATCACACAAATGTAGGTGAGCACACGCGCAAATAGATGTAAGTAAGTAAGTATATATATATATATATATATATATATATACGTTGATAGATTTCATTTTTCTGCATATGTATACATATATATATATATATACATATTGATGCATGTGTATTTGTATACATCAATATTTATTTTAAATCAGTGACATTATACACTTCCAAAGGTATGCCTCTACATGTATAGACACTTCGTCAACCATATCCTTATACTTAGTCGTTCCATGTCCCATGGTTCAGTGATGCGCACTCTGGCACAGTGAAGCTCTTCAGCCACACCCTGTTGGCAACAGCAACTCCAATCAGCTTTTCCATATTGATGTTTTGAGAGTTGCTGATATGTTTCATATCCAGAATGAATCAGAATTTGAGAGTACACTCCAATCATCAACTCCAATATGATCTGGACTTGTCACCTGCACAGAGACAAGAGACAAAACGCAGGTCGACTTGAAAACATCAATGCTTCAAGCACAGACATGGCCGCTTGAGTGGAAATTAGCCAGTCACTGGCCATAATCAACCAGCGGCAATCAGACTAGCAACAATGAATTAACGGCTACACATCAATGATTCATTTTTTGATCCACTATTAGCATTACTAATTCGTAACCAGCCAGGTGTGCCGCCAATCGTCCCGGGATTTGGGTTGCGATATACGCGCAACGGTTGGTGTTGCGACGTCGTTCCCATCAGCTAAGATTGTTCAAAAGAATACTTTTAAACCACACTGGCTATACGCATTGATGTAGATCATAGGCATGAGTTTGCGTGGCGTCCTTGTAACTCGATTCATTTCGTCTTTGTGGGTAGCCTGTACTCATGGCTACTCATATCACACAAATCACCAGTTACTAGTTGAGCAGTTGGGATGAGAAGCATCCGTTTTGGGATGATTGGTTTTGACTCATAGCCATATACACCAACATGAATATAAGGATTTCATTTGGCTGGAGGCCCCCGATCATTGTGGTGCCTGAAATCAAATTTCCCGAAACCCTTGAAACGCTGCAGGGCAGTCAAAACACACTTCCATGGGCAGCACATTTGGCCATATTTTTTTTTGAAGCATCAATCATGAATGATTGACTACTGATGGTTCAAAAAAGAATATTGGATATATATCTATACTGATATCCAATGATTGACTACTGATATCTATACTGATACTACTATTGGACATCGACACGCATTTTTCAAGCCGTTGGTTCACCAACAAAACCCTCAAGCCCGGCTGGCTTTGCCGCTCTGAGGTGATCCTAGCAGTTCCTGAGAGTGCCAGCCGTTTGGCCTTTGAGAGGTACATCGAAAGAGCAGGTTTGGAAGATGCTTGGCATCTGACCCTACTAATGACTTCGAAGCACTTGGAAAATGTTTGTCAGAAAATGTTTGTTTTATGACTTCCAAGCCTTTAACACTTAGAAAATGTATGTTTGAAACACGGCTTTTGTTTGTCCACCGAGGTTTCCAACTTAGATTTTCCGACGATTTTTGGGAATGATAGGACATCGGACCAACCCCTGCTGCTTGCTGAGAGTAGCCCTGACCCCTGATTATGAGTTGCTCGTTATTGATGGCCACGGATGGCTGCTGGTTGATGGTTATGTATAGTTACTGGTGCGGGTTAATCGTATCATCACAATCCCCAACTTGAACATGCGAAAGCAATTTTCTTTGTCATGAATGATTGACAGTCAGTAAACCAGATGGCATTAAAAGATGGTTATCGGACATGTTTGACGAATCAAAGCGGTCGAAACGAACACGGGACCATTGGGACCGGGGGAAGGGCAAAGATTTGGCAGTATGGTTGTGCAGGAGCGGCAAGCCTTAAGGCCAAGACAAGAGGTGAGTGTCAGCACTGGGCAATGCCGGCCACTCCATGGTTAAAAGTCAGATGGTGAAAAGGTTACAATCAATGAAAGCTCCAAACGCACCAGGATACGTTGGGCTTACTGGCCAAGGTTTTTCATGAAGAAGAAAGCCTAAGGAAAATCAAACTGGGGTCCCAAGGTGTTTTTAGCTGTGAAGGTACCAGAATCCCACGACTTCTGAGTCAACCAATGACGGGATCCCCCTGAGGATGCCGTGATCACCCTGGATGACAAGGCATTCATGGAGCTGGTTGCGGTGGAAACGGCGGCCTTGGGTGGTGGTGGACGAAAGAAGCAGCTGCACAGGTATAGAAATATACACAGAGGTACAGGTTCAAATATTCAAAAACATCTTAACACAAATGCACACGTAATTTGTACAATGAACATGAACATCGACATAGATGTTCATTATACAGGCTTCAATCAAGCCATGTTAAGTTGTATTTTGTTTGATATCTTGAGCTATTTCACGGTGGTTTGCCCAGCAAAGAAATGACCATATCTCGGGGTGCCACCATTGGCATGACCTCCGCTTACTATTCCCAAAGATGACCCCTTAGCACCACCAGAGATCCTGGTGGATCCAGATTGATCCATGAACCATCATTCATGACCCGGAGACTCGTATGATTTTTGGTTTTGGTTTAGTATAGCATAGTCATCCCATGATCTCTGGTTGATCAATCGATCACCCCAGAGTTCAGGCTGTTCAGGTTGCTACCCGCCGTCAACGTCACCAACCAGCCACTGAACATCCATGAACTACGGTGCCCAGCCTCCAGTTCGCAGCGCACGCCAGGAAATGGTGGAAGCTCTTTTGAAAGCCCAGGAGCCGCCGCGTTTCCAGCAGTTCATCACTAGTAACGATGCAAAATGTGGCGATGATGTCATGTAACCGTTAACCATCACTATTCTCATGCCTTTCTTTTGATTCGAAACCGTTGCATGATGTTTCTGATTGCAACATTTGCATTCTTTCTATTGAACTTGTCCTGCAGCGAATTGAATTCGTCGTAGCGGCAGCCGTGCTAGCGGCATGTGGCCCTTCTCCAGAAGGCGTCACGCATGGAAAAGAAGAAACGAGCTCTTTCTATTTAATGTGCCCTGCAGCGAATTGAATTCGTCTAAGCGGCAGCCGTGCTAGCGGCATGTGGCCCTTCTCCAGAAGGCGTCACGCATGGAAAAGAAGAAACGAGCAAGGCCACAGATGAAGTTGGGAGCTTTGATCACCCTACAGTTTGAGCGCAGGCTCCCATGATTTTGGTACTTCGTGAGCACGAGTCAACACCTGGACACCGCAGCCAAAGCCCATTCCTCATGAAATCAGCTGCATTGAACAAGTCAGGAAGTACACATCGTGCAACCATGGAAACCACATCGGGTTTGGTCAAGCAACAAGAGGAAGAGACAGAACCCCAGGCGGCCAGAATCAGAATTGAACTCAGTAGGTATACCAGTATACCTACCTCGACAAGTCCTTACAGCGTCTACTTTTTGCACTTGCTGTAGCTGGAACGTTTGGAACAATAAACTATGTGGAAGTTGTACAGAGTTGCTGGAAAGTCTATTGTGGCTCTGGATTACACAAGCATTGACTGGATGGCAGTTTCAAACATTTCTTATTTTCACCAATATTTAGGGATAGTTCGTTGGTTGACACGTATTTTACTACGGGTTGAAACCACCAACCAGTTCATTACGAAACCGATCATAGAGACATCTACAAATCGCAAAGTACAGAGTACGAGCGACAATTTTGGACCAACACTTCGAATCATGATCCGGGTTGATCCATATCAACAAACACTCATCAAAAAGTCCCAATAAATTGCCGGTGATTTACTATCAAAGAGGAAGGGGTTTTATCTCCTATTGAGATTTTCGATCTTGCCCATCTAAGGATTCGAAGTCCTGCGGATTTGTCAAGTTCTACATCCGTTCTAGTGCAATGACCTGTCACAACTGATCATGAGTTGGGAAATCGTTACTATGGTTACTATTGGGGTCATGCTGTGGACCAATGTTGGCAACGATTCATTCTTATCAGTGTTGGAAACCAACATCGGCTTCCGCTCAAGTCAGCTTACACATCGTGGTTTCTTCAAATGGGGGCACCCCCAAATCATCCACTAATAGCGGTGTTTCTCAACATAGGAGTACCCCCAAATCATCCTTCATTAAGCATCTATCAATAAACCAACCATTATAGCTGGTATATCCCCTATTGCTTGTTATTTCCTTAGAAATAACCGTTGTATACAATTCACTTCGCCACTACCAACCAGGTATGTATTGGGGCTTCTCGTCGCTGGTGGAAGCACCGAAACACCTGGCAGGCCATGCCAGCTGGACTAGGGCTGACCAATCATCGACCACAACCATGGCTCTCATAGCTACCAACCATGGGCTGATTCATAACCACTATATCGTAAGCCTATAAGCCAGAATCTAATAATGGGTTACTAATCATGTATCAATAATGTATCAAGGATGGGTTACCAATCATAACCATTATAGCCAGAATCTAATCTGCTTATTGAGACGACATGATTGGTTAGACCTGTTTATTGTAATTTTCTGTAGTGATATTCAACTCAATTTTTGTTTACCATTGATTGGTTAGACTGATTCTTCATCAGTTACTGAAAAAGGGGCTTTCAAACACATATGATTCATGTGATTTCATGTAGTTTACCATCGATTAATCCAGCATTAACCATGAAAATCAATGGGATTCAATTTTTTTGTAAACCATTAACCATATTATCCATCAGTTACCATGAAAATCTGTTCTTAGTCACATCTTTTTTGCGGTTCCAACCTCCATCCTCGTTTGCACAGCAAGGAGGACGACTTGGAGCGTCCGCTGATGGTCTTGGTGGGGGAAGCAACTTGGTACCCACGTTGGAACTGATGGTTTTGCTCGTGGTGAATCGCTCGTGGTGAATTTGACAGTGAGTAGTTACGAATAGTTGATTGATTTTGATGATGCTTCATCATGGTTCATGAACGATGGTGAATGCTAAATTTTGGTTGAATATGATTTTTGATGAGTGGCTAAGCCAATGGTCAATAGGAAATGGGCTATGGTGAACAAGCATTCATCCCCTTCTCCAAAGTTGTGCCCACCCTAGCGGCTACAGCGGTCCGGAGGTATACCTGGATGAACACTGCGGGACCACCTGACTCGGGGGTAGCTGATCGAATCTGCACAAAGTCCTTGACTTTTAAGGGACAACATGGTGAAATAGACCAGGAATAACATGTTTACTGAGGGGAAATATGGGAAAATGCCTGGGATAGCAGAGTGCAAGGGTGAAAATGAATTGTATAGCCTGGGAAACCAGGTCATCGAAAACTCACAGAGTTTCTGAAACCACTCACATGGTCAAGATCCTGGTTCCTGACAAATATTAAGACGTGACTATGTATCCATTTGGATGTGGATACAACGGCATATTTTGGATTTATAGTTGGCCGAACGCCTTTCATCCACCACGGCATGTGCAAAACTGTATCGGCCGAACACACACACACACACATCAGAATCTCCAATCATCATTGATTATCTATTTTTGATTATTAGTTACTATTTTTTATTATTAATTAAAGGCTATTCATGATTCACGTTTCGATCAAACACTGTATGCAGACGTGAAGACACGCGCGCACACACACACACAAAGGGATAAAGAGGAAGCGAATCCAGGTAAACCATTGTACGAATACGTATGTGTACAATATATGGGTACAATATATGGGTACATATACATATACACAGCATACATCGGTGTGCATACCCACTCAGACAAGATGCACATATGTGATTTACTTGCTAAATGCATACAGACATGCGCGGAGAGACATACACACACACATCACACTGAATCACGTTACATTGCATTACATTACATCATATTATGTTACATGACATTGCGGAAATACATGGAGACATTAGATAAATAAGTAAACTGATTAATATATGCATATAACATGTCCAAGGTACATACATACGTACATACATGGAAATCTAACTGCATTTATACATTTATGTACACATGCATATGCACCCACAAACCTACAAGAGTACAAAAGTTCCACAACTACATTCAAGTACATCATGTTTGGACACCTGTATATAAACCTGCAAGCCTGTATACCTGGACAGCTTTTTACCATACCTACATGTCTACACCACACAATATGCATACGACACGATGGACGGATGGGTCACGTGCGCACGTACCAACTCCATGGGCGCCAGAAGCGAACTCGTGCTCACTGGGTTGCTTTGGGTGGCCTCAGGACTGGTACATCGACCAAATTGAACGCCTTCAGCTGGAAAGAAAACCCTTTGCCCCTCAGCTGAACGGGGGGGACCTGTGGGTTGTTGCGCAACCTGACAGCTGTGTATGGTCATTCCACGCACCATGCGAACCATGGTGAGCGATTTCCAGCTAAGGTGGCTACTGCATGTGACGATTTCCGGAAGAATTGTCGCTGGTCGGGTTTGAATGTGCGACTTCCCTGTGGCACCCACCTGGCTCCGGTCAGGTGGTGGTGGTGATAACTGGGGACCAGGGTAGAGTTGTGTCCTTTCAAGACATGGCAAGATAGAACATGAGACTCCGCCCAAACTCTGCTTGTCTTGGTATGTTTCTGGTACAGCAACAGTGGTACCCCCAAAATGATGGATTTCCGATTTTCAGGGGCCAGTTCTGAGAGTTAGTTGTGACTAATGACTAATATCATGCTGGGTCTTAGATTTCTGCATGGTAGTACCTCCAATTGCTGGGGATAGCCCCAAGGCTCAGCACAAGCCTTGGGGTGCGGTAGCTCCTACAGAGCTTGAGGTTCAAAGCAGCTGGTGAATTGGTCATTGGCTCACGGTAATTGGTTCATAGTTGGAAATTGTTCATGGTGAATGAATCATATTGACAACAATCATCAGTACAACCAAATGATAACCAAATGATAACCAAATGATAACCATATGATAACCATATGATAACAACCATTGGTTAATGGTAAAAATGACATAGAATTACACCAATGATTGGTTTCATATGCTTATTGGTCGTGCAGTTTTGATGAAGCATGGTTCATGAACGGCGGCTGGGGGGTTGAGCCCAACGGCTAGACCTTGGTAAAGGATTCGTGTTGGGTGATGGTTGCGGAGTTGATGATATGATATGGTGGTTGGTGATGGATTTTGTTCATCACCAACAATCACAGCCAACAGCCATACTCAGTGGCGTTTTTTGTCTGGGCCGGCCATATCCCTCCCGCGATTTAACCATTCAGTAGGGTTTCTGATCTTGGAAGGCCTAAAAAAAACACACGAAGCATCGTCGAAGCTGTAGCTAGGAGTTGATTTATCAGTTGGTTTATCAGTTGGTTTATCAGTTGGTTTATAGTTACAGTTGGTCAGAATAGTTGGTATCATGACCAAACTATTCTTGATCTGATCAACAAACTATTATCGATCATTTGGGGGTCTCACAAGTCATAGAATTTCCCCCAGTCATCATCCTTTAGTAGTAAACCAACCATAAGTTGGGGTTCCCAAGTCCTGGCTTGAGAATCCACCATATTGGTCTCATTGCTGCTGATGATCCACTATATAACCATAATTATTAACCATTGTCACTCTATTATAAACCACCACTAAGCTGGTTAAAACCTCATAGAGTAGTTGTTTAACCATTGTTGTTAGTGATCATTCCCTATCATTCACCATTATATTCCCTTGTAAAAGATGGGTTAAAACCATCATTGACCAATATATTCCCTATCATGGGCCATTATATTAACTAATATATTCCCTATCATTGACCATTGAATTCCCCAGCAGTGACCAATCTCTATCCGTTGGCGTTTCGCCACCGCTTCAGGCTATGGCTCAGACTATTTCCTGCCAGCTTCCTGTGGACAGCTGGGATTCAACGAAGCCCTGAGTCGCTGCTTCTTGGCGTAGCGTAGCGAAACGACGTTTCGCGACCCTACCTGGTGGGCACGGTGGGAGAACCAAGCCGTGGTAATTTTTTTTCCCTGTTTATATATATATATATATAATACGCAAAAAAACATTTTTTAGATATGTATGAAATCATTTTGAAGAAAACACCAAGTATTCTTGAGTATCCCTATTTTGAGAAACCCCCGGATCTAAGCACAAGTATTGATTTGAAACTAAATATGTGCTTAGGTTGAGTCTTGTTGTAAATTAGATCTAAGGGTATTCATTGGTTGTAGCTCTAATATTTCATTCGTTGTAACTCTAACAGTAGTTTAAACCTACCATACCAGCATATTGATATTAAGTATTGCGGTTGTTGCGGTTGCTCTATCAGACACATCTCAATCACTAGCATGCTTATTTCAGTTTTTTCTGTGTGCAAGAAAGCACGGCGGTGGGTATTTGTAACTTAAACGCTTGCGACGTACATGCAACGTACACATGGGAGCCATGGGTATTTCATGACCTGAAGCAATATGAATTATGGCCGACACCACAAGGCCCAGTGAGGGGTTGGATTCATGGCCATACTGATCTAACCTCTCCATACACCTGGTAACCAACCGATCTATCTATTTATCCGCTTATCCCAGTATCCTTTTTTTTGACTGGTTGGTGGTTTCAAAGATTTTCTTCATTAGCCCTAGTATTACCAAATGGTTGGTTGGTGGACTTACTTTTTTTTTTTTTTGTTTCGGGTGGGGTTGAAACCACCAAGCACTTTATAGATCTATCTATCTCGCCTATCAACTCAGAGAGGTGCCCAGTTCTTCTCTACATCCTGTCAACCTACTTGTCTTCCTGAAGTTATCTCATTCTATTCTATTCCATCATAGCTTATGCCATTCATCTATCTGCATATCTATCTTATGTACTTACCTGTCATCTTTTTCTATCTTCGTGTATTTTTCTATCTTTATCCCCAACTATCCCATCTACCTCATCTATGTCATCTATTTTTACTCTCTATCCTCTCTATCCTCTCTATCCACTCAATCCGCTCTATCCTCTCCATCCTCTCGATCCTCTCTAACTTCTCCATCCCCTCTATCTCTCTATCCTATGTATCCTCTCTATCTTATCTATCTCATCTATCCTATCCATCCTATCTATCCTATGTATCTTATCCATCCTATCTATCCAATCTATCTTATCCATCGTATCTATATATCCTTTCTTTTCTACGTATCCTATACAATCCGACTTATCTATCGTATCTATCTTATTGATTTTATCTATCTAATCTATCCAACAATTTCCGATATCCAAAATATCTAATCTATCTCATCTATGTACTGTGTATGTGCTGTATAGCTATCTACTCTGATCTTATCTAATATTCTAATCGATCTAATCTATCTTATCTCTTTCAAATCTGTCGTATCTATCTTAGCTGTCTTATGTACCTTCCATGTCTTATAGTTTTTTGAATGCATCTAATCTAGTCTAATCCAATCTAAGCTTAGCTTATCTTGGCTTATCTGGTCATATCTATCTACCGATTCAATCAATCTATCCTTTTCCAAACAATTCATCTTTTTACTATGTATCAATCCTTTTAAGTATCTATCTATTTATGTTTCTGCTGTATCCATCTACATGCATTGTAATCTTTGTGGTGCCTCAGGCACTTGCAGAGTGCATGTGAATGTGTGAATTTGTGTCGAATGTCCGGCTTATGTTGCTGCCTTATCGGTGCAGATGTTGCCAGTGCTGTCGTTTCCTCACTGATAATGTCCACTGGTGTTCCGGCCTAAGCAGTTGGATTTGGGTTCAAGGAAACTTCTGTCTCCCCGGTTCGACTACTAGTTTATACTACTGCTGCAGCAAAGGTTAAAACTACTCATGTAACATTAAGATATTACGAGTTTGTCAGAGTCGCTCGTGAGTAAATGCGTGGCTACCACTCCTTTGGGATGGCCAGGTGTTACGTGGAGCATGATACAACGAGCTCAAGCCTTCAGGGTCTGCATCTCGTGCGACCGGGGCCGGGGGGGAGGCGAGGTTGGCGGGGACTTCCGATCGAAGGTAGTCACATCAACTCCCAGGAGGAACATTATTTTGAGAAACCACCATATGGCTATGGGTCAAGCAGTTAACCAACCAATAATAGCTGCTTAATGGTTAATAATAGGGGATACCAACTAGCAACTAGAGGGGATATACCAACTATTTATGGCTATGGGTCAATATGAACCAACCAATATAAGGGATAATACCAACAAACTATAGGGAAAACAATGGCTAATGATGGGGAACCCACAGCCATATTTGAAGTACTGCTTGGTGGGCGATACTGACCCAGTTAGATTGGCACCACTCACAGAGGCTAAAATGCGAGAAGAAGTTGCTAGTGCATCTTTGTCCTGCTAGAATGTCTTATCTCCAAATAATAGTTTTTCAAGGATTATTTGGGTTGATGGTTTACCTTTTTCATGCCAAACGGATCTGTTTGACAGCTAAATCAGCAATATCTGGTGTTTGCAGGGCTCTTGAAGATACTTCACGATGACTTAGCCTGTGCCGATAGCAACATCTTGTTCTGGTGGGACTCGCGACCAAAGTGCCATCGCAATCAGCACTCACGCATGACCGGTATGTAGTAGAAATACATGTCCCCAAGATGTGTGTTGCTTTGGAAGTGCTTGATGCTTGAGATGGATGGTTTGTCACTATGAATGGGGGTTTACGAACATAAGGGTACCCCTAAATCATCCCATATTCACCGTGTGTACGAAAATCATCCGCTTATGGTGGATTTTCCATTGCCATGGTTAGTTCACCAGAGGGTAGCAGAATCAGCCGATAAAAAGTGATAACGATCTCCCCATCAGGGTTGCTATCATCAGGGTTGCTATCAACAATGAAGAAATACCAGTTCAGTAGTTGTTTGCAATAGAGAAGATTCAGCAACTTTCCACGATTCCGCAACTAAGATGTCGTAAGCATCCATGATTCAGTATCGATTTGCTGTTACTTCTATTTACATGAGGGATGTGGGGGTCATGCCGGGCGTGATGACGTTTGCTTGCGAATCATAATGACCGAATCCAGTTGAAGAAACACCCAATCATAGCTCCCAAATCATGGTTCTGGATCCCCCCAAGAGTTCAGGTTCACGCCGCAAGGTGACCCTAAAACCGTCATGGCGGTTTTGCACGGGTTTCTGAGGTGACTGTTCAACTGGCGCACATCCACTTTGAAGAAAAAGCTCCAGAGTGGTTGCACTTTCAAGTGACGACTCGTAGTGCAAATCTCCGTTCGCAGCCCATGGAAGGGGTGGATGGTAAAGCAATGACCATCCGCCTGGTCACTTGTTGCCCGTGGAGGGAGATATCACTGCATCTTTATAAGTGGAGTCAGCAGATGGGGCTTTCCTTATTCCTTGTCACTGTCACTTCTTTCCAAGTGTCGTGTACCGCTTGATTTTGTCAACAAGGGCATTTAGAATGATTGAAAGAATATGTTTAAATGTTCATGCTCAATGGCTGTGAAGAAAGACCCATTGCAGTGCGGAGCACGCACCGTACAGTGACTCCAACACACGGCGACTGTCCATTTTCGAGGGCTGAAGAGGGGTCCCATGCCACATGTGATTTGGAAACATAGCTATTGATCATCTATGCTCAAAATCCGAAGTTGCGCCAGCTCAACCCATGTTTCTGGGTTGATTCAGTTTGTTGAGATTGATCAACATATCCTTGGTTGATGATCCTTGGGCTAACGCCGAAATTTTCACGACGGCCTTCTTCATAAAGCAGCTGCAAAGTGGATCGAAGGCTGTGGCTTTATCCGGCACGTGTTGAATGCCCTGGGCTTGTTTTGTGATGACAGGGGTGTTGACCTGCTGGAATTCCTTGTGGCGGTTAATGACCATTGGCGAAAGCCTGGTATCCGAGATGTCACATGGCTATGGGTCAATATTAACCAACCAATAATGGGGGATAATGACCAACAACTATAGGGAAACTAATGGTTAATGATGGGGAACTAGGGGTACAGGGTTTTGACCCATAGCCACATCCGAAAATTGAGTGGAATATGATACACTGAGGGACCGGATCTATTTGAGATAAGGATATGCAGACATTCATGCGTTTTGGGGGAGGGCTATCAAAAAATAATTTGATCTACATCAATAAATGATTTAATTCATCAAAAAATAATTTAAATCATCAAGAAATAATTTAAATCATTCAAAGAAATAACAGTATACGGAGGAAGGGAAGGAAGGAAGGAAGAAAGGAAGGAAGGAAGGAATGAAGGAAGGAAGGAAGGAAGAAAGGAAAGAAGGAAGGAAGGAAGAAAGAAAGGAAGGAAGGAAGAAAGGAATGAAGCAACAGGAAGGAATGAAGGAATGAGGGGAAGGAATAATGGAAGGAAGGAAGGAAGGAAGGAAGGAAGGAAGAAAGGAAGGAAGAAAGGAAGGAAGGAAGAAAGGAAGGAAGGAAGGAAGGAATGATGCAAACAACGGAAATACGATGGCCAAGAGAATTTACATATTTCTATTGCTGGCCCTGAATGTTCAAACAAGATCACCCACCCGTGACTGGAAAGCATGAGGTAAGGGCCATGATATGAAGCTTTAATTATTTTTTGATGATTTAAATTATTTTTTGATGATATTTTTAAATTATTTATTGATGACTTTTTAGTTTTTTTTTGATTGCTGACTCGTGGCGTTTTGGCTATGCCCTAAGATTTATCGCACAGAGTTGTAAACCGATGGCACAGCGTTTGAGTACTCCCACCGGCTGAACGGATGGCTGCTTTAGAAGGTAAAGTGTGTACAGTCAACGAGTGGCACGATGATGGATGTGGGATGTGAAGGGATGTGGGACAGTTGCCTTGCCGTTGTTTCGTTGTTTGATGTTTTTCTATTTGTCTCGTGTGAAACGCGACTTGAGACGGCTGGATGAATCATGGAACTCACCAGTGTTGCAGGAGCGACATGTCAAAACATGTCTTTGGAATTCTTTGGAATTCTTTGGATGCTCGGACTTGCGAAGGACCTTACAATCGCAAGCACACCCGCAAGGCAGAGATGATACTGTTGCAAGACACAAGGGTCACATCCAAGGGTCACTGGTCGTCGAAGGCCAGGAGAGATCCACCTTCTGAGTCCTTGACACTCGAATCGTCTCCGTCAGCAGCTGGCAAGGCTTGTGAGACCAGGAAGACACGGTAGCTGCTGGTAGCTTGTGATGTTTTTGCGCACAGCTTCACCACACCCCTTATTTGGAATTGGTTATCGCTAAGCTTCAAGATGCTCAAGCATTTCAGAGTTTCTGGGTAAGTTGAAGAAACGGTTTTGACACTTCCAACTTGGTAGAGTTCCATTCTTCAGACCGGGAGAAATTTGAATCTGCACTGATCAATTCATCAGCGGAGTTTCAATTTCAACTTTCAAGGGTTGATTCAGCGTCGATCAACCATCTCACCTCGAAACATTCCGACAAGGGTTTCACCTGGCACTACTAAGGTGGTGCCCATAAGACAAAGAAGCACACACACACACACACACCTGTATACCTGTAAATAGATATACTTATATGAGGGTATTGTTGAACAGAAACATAGAAAAATGATAATGATGTATGCATGTATGTATGTAATGTGATGTAATGTAATGTGATGTGATGTATTGTAATGTAATGTAATGTCGTGTAATGTAGTGTAGTGTAGTGTAGTGTAACGTAATGTAGTGTAGTGTAGTGTAGTGTAATGTAATGTAGTGTAGTGTAGTGTAGTGTAATGTAATGTAGTGTAGTGTAGTGTAGTGTACTGTAATGTAATGAAATGCAATGCAATGCAACGTAATGTGATGTAATGTAATGTAATGTAATGTAATGTAATGTAATGTAATGTATGTCTGCATGTTTGCATGTCTTTTTGTTTTGTATTGTATTGTATTTTATTGTATTGTATTGTAAAGTAACGTAACGTAATGTAATGTCATGTCATGTAATGCAATGTCTGTTATGTATGTTTGTATGTCTGTCTGTCTGTCTGTCTGCCTGTATGTATGTATGTATGTATGTATGTATGTATGGATGTATGGATGTATGGATGTATGGATGTATATATGTATGTATGTATGTATGTATGTATGTATGTATGTATGTATGTATGTATGTATGTATGTATGTATGTATGTGTGTCTGTATGCATGCATGCATGCATGCATGTATGTATGTATGTATGTATGTATGTATGTATGTCTGTATGTATGTATGTATGTATGGCTGTCTGTCTGTATGTATGTATGTGGGTCTGTCTGTACGTATGTCTGTCTGTCTGTCTGTATGTATGTCTGTCTGTCTGTATGTATGTATGTATGTCTGTCTGTCTGTATGTATTTATGTATGTATGTATGTATGTATGGCTGTCTGTCTGTATGTCTGTATGTCTGTCTGTATGCATGCATGCATACATGTATGTATGTTATGTTATGTTATGTTATGTTATGTAATGTAATGTAATGTCATGTCATGTAATGTAATGTAATGTAATGTAATGCAATGTAATGTAATGTATGTATGTATGTATGTATGTATGTATGTATGTATGTATGTATGTATGTATGTATGTATGTATGTATGTATGTATGTATGTCGCACTGTTCTTTGATGCAATGTAATGTGATGTAACATCATGTTTATCTTATGTGATGTTATGTTATGTAATGTTCTGTTCCTCTGCGTGATGTAATGTAATGTAATGTAATGTATATGGGACGCTATGTCAGTTGTGTCATCCAATGTCATGGATATGAGATGTAGTCTTGCGTTATATGTGATTAAACGACCATGGATATGCAATGTAGTGTCATGCTATGCATATGTATTTAGGCTTTGTTATGTTGCATATATGTGACATTGTGTTGTGTTATGTTATGTTATGTCATGGATATGAAATGTAATATTATGATAGGTTGTGTACTGTGATGTTGTGTAATGGATGTTATGTAATGTGATGTTATGTATTGTGATGTTATGTATTGTAATGCAATGGTATGTTATATTTTGTTATGCTATGTATGTCCGTATGTCAGTATGTTTGTATGTCCGTATGTCTGCACGTATGCAAAGGCGCTCATGTAAATAGATAGACAAATAAATGAACATATATACATACATTTAGATATATACATATACAAGTGGTAAATAAGCACAGTTGGCGAACTAGCAGTTGTGGTACGCCTAGATTGTGAACTGACAGTGCCCACCTCAGCCGACCCAAGGATCACCAACCGTTTCCCACTTGCCGCCCTGAAATCCTTGGATAGTGGAACCTTTGTGGAACCCTGTTGGGCTTCATTCCCGATTGGAAGTTGTGTCTCTGAAGTTCAGTTGAGCCAACTCTCGGAAATGTCCGGATTCAACGACACAGAAACGTGCAACTGGATAGCTCTGAAAGGTCGCCCCTGAGGTTCCCTTTGCTGAGATTCGGCTTCAAAAGTTGTCCAAGGGACCTCATTATCCTCATTCCTTACTCAAGGCTTGAAAACAGTGAATGTTTTTGGCTGCTCCAGAAGACACGGCTGGAAATACCCAGGTGCTGGATTACCCCAACATGCCTTGATTCGTTTTAGGCACAGGCCAGTGGATTTTCCGAGAGTACAGTGTGAGCGCAACTCCATGGATACTTTTAAGGTTTCGATCCGTCCGATAATGTCGCAGCCAAAGTGCTGGGTCAAGTCAGGGTCACAGAGCTACTTGAATTAACAACGCTTGAAGGGGATCTGGGATTTGAATTGTCCGATTCCAAAAGAAATGTTCCTTTCTTATCGCTATGGGATACTTGGGGTGCCCGGCATGGCGATAGTCTAGGTTCCTCAAGTCTTGGTTTTTTCACGCGTAGCTACGGTGGACAGCTAGCTATCACGAAAAAACCAACATGTCATGGCTTTAACCACCTACTAGGGATAGTGTCTGCAGCTTCAGATAAATGCTGGTCAATAATACATACACCAATCGGGTGATTTATGATTAATTAACCATCAATTGACGGTGACGTTCATCCAGTTGCATCTAAAACTCTGAAACCCTGAACTTGCTTTCCCTTCAATCAGCAAGCCATTCAATGCTGAGAGGATCATGTTTTGAAGCAGGACGCTTTAATTGCACGAAAGGAATCAAAATTGGCTGAGGCCAACCATCCTCCAGATTCATGCCATGGATACACTCTGACTCCAATGGTGCGGTGATATTAGCGGTCCAAAGGATGGCTACTTGGTTTCTACCATGTCACACCATGGGTTTTTGGCTACTCGCGTTGTAGACACTGCGATGAATTGACACAGATTGTGAAGCCACACAGCCTAGCGTTCACACTAATTAAAGCTTGGTGAGGAATTTCGGTGCCCAAGCCAGAGCTGGGAAGGGTACGATGTGGTCAGAGGTTTCTGCGGCCTCCTGGATATAGATTTGTAGATAGGCAGATAGATATACAGACAGATTGATAGACATGCACAGATTAAACAATACATTGGGTGCATTCATACATATATATATATGTTTATATTCATATTTACCATCGGTAGATAAAGATACACATTCGCAGATATATTTGTATACCTATATATGTATAGATATAAATCCATGCATGCACACATACAGACTCAATGATTGTCCTCAGTTGACCTGTGCACAGTTTTTGCGCATGGGTGGCGTGATCAGCAGCCATATAAGACTCCACAAATCTGACGAGGTGTCTCCTTGGAGATACGATGCCAGATTTGTATTTAACAGAGTCATGGTGACAAAGCTGTAGTGCTCAGTGCTATATTTATCAGTCAGTTCTTTTTTCCGCCCTTCACAAAGAGGCGGAACCATGTCCACGAGCGCGGACCATCACCAACAGATGAGGGCGTGGACTGGGCATGGGCAAAGCTGGACATTGTCAAAGCACTGAAATACATGGGCAAAAACAATCAAGAAAAACATCATCGGTCTCAACAACGTAACCGATGATGCAATGAACAACTTGTCTCCATTGGATTTTCCGGATTTTCTTGTTTGTGGTAGCTGCAAGTCCACTATTTTCACCAAACAACAAACATTTCCTGATTGTACCTTCCCCTCTCCGTGCTCTTTTGAATCACTATCCGCTGATACTCAGACCTTCATGCGCATGCGAGACCTCAAGGTAAGTCCGACAAAATGAATAGATTGAGCTGTTTTTGCTGGTCTCGGCTATAAATTGCGTGATGTTGGAGACCACATGAACTACACCACAATACTCAACACATTGAACATTCAATAATGTTGTATTATTTATAGTATAGATTGTCACAATCAGATGACATTATGGTACACACACACACACGGACACTGAACACAATTGTGTTCTTTTCCGACGCACTGCACTGCTCTACACTACATTACTCCGGCCGACATCGCTACATTGTACCAATTACACTACATTCCACTGCAGTACTCTGCACTATGTCGCATTGCAGTCCATTGCACTGCCCTGCATCACAGTAGGTTACGTGAGAACATTACATACTGTGGATACATGACATCTATTCCGTTAGAGGACATTACAATGCACAACACATTGCCTTGCACTATATTAGACTGCATGAGATTACCTGATTTCACTACTTTCATGATATCTGCAGTACCATGTTTTGGAGTAGATTACAGTATTATACAAGATAGAGCATTCTGTCGCAATACATTTGGATACATGTCATACGTCGTTTCATGCGCGTACACGACAGACAGACATACAGACAGACATACAGGCAGACAGACAGGCAGACAGACAGACAGATAGATAGATAGATAGATGGATAGATAGATAAATAGATACATAAGATAGAAAAACACACAGATAGATAGATACATCAATGAACAAATACATGATTAATTCCTAAAATGGATAAACAACTAAACAAATGAATAGATAGACATATCCATATGTATTTACATATGAATTAATGAATAGATAAACAAATAAGAAAACAAATAAATAGATAGATAAACAAAACACATGAATGAACAAATGCATAGATACAGTAAGTAAATAAATAAACAGAAACATTTGTGCATGCATTCATAGGCGCATACATGCCTACCTCTATGCGCACACACACACACACCTTTACATACTGTATATACATATATATATATATATATACACGTGTGCGTACATGTATGGTCACGCCTGCAAGCAGATGCACGTGCATTTGTACATCATGCGTTTATGCGCAGACATCTGCAGAAATGCAAAGGCATATGGACATGCGTACAGACATTCGTACATGCGTGCAGACACGCGCGCAGACGACACACACACGTACACTGCGGCCAAGCAGACCAGATTTCAATCAGGCAAGCTCAGGGCCCCTTAGGAACGTAGACAAGCGGGCACAGTTGAGTTATGAGTTGCAGGGTCCCAGACTCAAACAGAAGTCCTGCACACTTGTGAGCAAACACCGTGAGGCCTCCTTGTTGATCTGCATTTGGGTTGCTTCCTTCTGAATTTTTGTTTTTTCGGAGGAAGCCAGGATTTCAACGGCACACAATTTGTCCATTTCGAATGGAGTCTTTCTCAAACTAGGGGAGCGCCAAAGTGACTGCGGGTGTATTACTAGAAATGATTGATTGATATAAACGATGATTTAGGGGTCCCCTATTGTGAGAAACCACCAGAAACCAGCATATATGGGTATGTGCCAAGCCATTGGGCAACCAATAGACCCCGCCCAAAAAAAAACGAATGGAAAGCATTGACTGGGGGTACCACGACCATGGCTTGGCACACACCCAACCAACGAACCAATCAGAAAGAACCAACTTTTCACCAATCAGTAACCAACCAGTTATGATATATTGATATTGGACGATTGGCAAAATCGACTTCTTGTTTTTGCCCAGAATTCGTTGGACGAGGCCTGGCCTGGTCGCTGCCGGTTGGCATCCAGTAAAAGGGTGGCAACGCTGTGGCAGTGGCGGAGGGTGTGTGTTTCCTGGCTCGGCAATGGACCACCAATGGCTGTTGATGGCTGTGAGGCTGCATAGTCATGACACTGGGAGAGCCAGGTTTTACCACAGCCACAATTCCAGTGCGTTCAGACGCAATCTTGGCAATGTTGGAACGAGGAAGAAGACATAGTTTCACGCCATGTTAACCCCATTTGTAGAAAAATTAATCTTAAGGTTCTAAGGGCCTCCATACTATCTGGGTGTACTCTTCACTGTGAACATCCTGTTGGACGTACAATCGCCCATCCAACTGGCTATGCTTATGAACTCAGCCCAATTTGTCGGTTTCCAAGTCGGTTTCCAAAGTCTTGAAAAACACATCAACTATTATCAACCACTATTAGCCATTATAAATCATACATCAACCATTATCAACCACTATGAGCCATTATAAATCATTCATGAATCATTCACGAATCATTTCACCCTCCAACCCTTGCTACGGCTGGTCGTAGCGGCTGGGGCAACCACGAGGTTATGACTTCCCACTTGCGCATCAAGAGTGTGTAGGCTGGGCCAAGGCCAGGAGCCCCGGCTGGTTTCGCCGCTTCGACTCATCAGAGCGGTGATGAAACTTTCCCATTTATTTCGTTTAAACAAAAAATGTGAAACGAAATATATGTGAAACAGACAATTTGATTGCTTCGTGTCGGTTTTTCAACTTTCGAAGTTGAAGCATGCTGGTGGTTGATAAATGTTAATAGCATTCTGGCACCGCTGTCAATGAACCTAACTTTCATTTCTGATCAACGTTGAGGGCTGTTTTGCAGCCAACCCCTGGAAGCCGCAAGCGGCCGCAAGGGCTTGCGACACACTGCAAGTACCCCGAGTATGGCTGGGAAGCTCAAGCCGGAATGAGATGCAAGAATAGCATTTGATGCCACGGATGTACATGCATACACATACACAAATATCACACGCCTTATTATATAATGTATTTATTTATTTATTTATTTATTTATTTATATATATATATTTACAAATTTACATACATATATCATATCATCTTCATGTGTCCGTATGTATATACAGATATGTATGTAAACGCATAGATGTATATTATATAGTATACACATCTATTCACATATTATACTGGCATGTACTTGTATCTTGTTCATTTTTTCAGTGTCCAAGACAAAGCTCGTGTTGTATGTCGACGTGGAGACGCAGAGAGTTAGTAGGATTTGCACCAGCACAGGTTGAAAGGATCAAGATGAATGGAAACCTTGGACATGACCAACACGTCACAGCACCAAGAGAATCCCTTGATACTCGTTGATAGCGGCTAAAGATGGTTATCAATAAATAGTGGTTGGTATGGCTAAAAACCATGAAGAATGATTACTAACGGTTGAAAGCAGCAATGAGAGTAGCGGTAGACAGCTTCATTCTGTTCAGCAAGATGATCAAGTTTGCACTTTTGTGCGCGCCTACGTTTGCATGTCATCAATTCACGACGATGTTGGTTTTTGGTAATCATGGTGGTGTTTCTGTTTTGCCTTACCTATAGCGGGATGGCAAACTTGTTTCCGTTTGAGAACCCCCAAACACAGCAACAGATTTTCGAATGGATTTGTGAGATGGTGTGAGCCTTTTGTCTGGTGAGGAGTTTCTTCAAGGTTCGTTTGCTTTGTCTTCAGAAAGATCCATATGTGTGCATGAATTCATGCATGACGTATAGTTTGTATGTAGTATGACATGCTTGTGCAAGTTCAGGGGCAGACATCGTGCCATTCCCTTTCAGTGGCGCTCATGATGACATGGTACCAAAGTCACCCTCGCACGCATGCGCGTCATGAATGTCTGGCAGCGTTTGTGAGTTGGACCCACTTGTTCCAAGGATGCCACGTAGGGGTTTGTGGTTTGTAGAAAACATCCACTGGTGGATAAGCCAAGTCAATAGGAAATATCTACAAATTGTTACAGTATCATTCTTCAATGGCTGAAGCACTGACCAGCTGCTTGTTCATGGATAACCACTGCTCGGACAAGGCTAGTAGAATATTATTGCTGACATCCGATGACGGTCGGTCTATCGTTCAAGCAGCTGGCCTTCCCAAGCAGTAAAGACCTACGGCCTGCGGTGCCTCCTTTTTTTCCCATCGCGGCTTCTGGTGGTATCCAGTCTGGTGCAACGCGGTAGCAACAAAACATCACTTCCCTGTTGAGCCAGGATGGGTATCGTAAAAACTCCTGTCTTCCATGTTGATGATCAAGCATTTCGAACGATTGGTCTTGGTTTTCATCTCCAGGTTCTTTATCCTCTTAGATTCACCAGCTGATTGATTGCTGTTTGCTACATCTGGTGATTTTCATGACGCTTTTGTGGTTTGTTTCATGGAGACGTGGCGCAGGGTTCGCAATGCGCCACGCTTTCGTGCGGGTCCTCAGTGGATGAACTTCCTCAAACTTCGTTGGGTGAGCTGAGCCCTGTATGTTTTTGCAACTGCTCCAGTGGTTGGTAGGTCAACATGTCGAACACCACAGCAGCTATTAGCATGTAGAAATGTATGGGGAAAAAATATATATATATATATGCGTATCTATGTATATTTACATTACATATAATATTCATGTAAACGAATAGATAGATAAATAGATAGATAAACACATCAATGAATAAACATGATCATATATATGTAGAACTGTGTCATTTTCAGCTCTTCGTCACTCTGTGGGCCAAGTGTTTCCTCTTGGCAGACGCGGGAGATTTATGGGGTGCGCACTCTCCTCGGCAGCCTCTTTTCTGTGCCTGGAACACCAGGGCTGTCTACATGTCTTGGGCAGGATTCGAGAATTCCCATTGTGAAACTTCCTATGTTTGACATGGAGCCTCAGTTCGCCGTGGCTTCCACGCTGGAGATTCATGTGGCTCGCATTTGCGTCGCTTCCTGCTTGGTCTCCCAAGTCTACACTGGTTTTGCTTCTTGCTCTACACTTGTTGGTTCACCAGCTTGTCAAGACGACCGTTGCTTTGGCATCCACCAGGGTCCCCAACCTTTCCCCAAAACTCCTGGAACAGCTAAGGTCAGATCAAAGCACTGGCTCCGGAAGAATGCTACGATCTCCCAGCAGGCGGTGACAACTTGCGGCAGCTGAGGTCTTTGTTGATCTGCGTTCGGCAGAAGCCATGGCATGCCATGGCATGCCGACTCGTTCGGTGTAAAGACACAGACCCAATTTTCACATTGTGATTTGACACCCATCGCGGCCATTTTTGCAAAACTGTGGTTGCAAGAATGGCATTTTCGCACTGCCAGCTTAGATACATGGTGGAAATGAACGGCATGTAATTCCGTACCTGGCTGGTTATCCTATGAATTAACGATGATCATGCAGTGATAGTCACCATTTGTGGATCCATATTGACTCATGGACCATCCAGTTTTTCAAGCGAAACAGTCGCAGGGGCGGAGCTTGCCGAAAACCACAGGCAGACTGCGGGAAGCTGTGGGACTTCAGGCAGAAACAGCATCTTTCATAATTCTCAGGTTGTAAACAAATGAGATGTATGCAATGTATGTATCTACTTATGTAGTACTTATATGTATGATATATATATATATATGCACATACATATTTTGTATATGTTTATCTATCTCTGTAGCAATGGACATGTGTTCAATTTCGAAAGTTTCTTGATGATTCCTTAAAAAGATCCGTTCGATTTGATTGAGTCAATTATGAAAAGCTCCTACTAAATTAAATTGTATCAGTTTTTTTTCTGTGGAAAAGAAATTGGAGAAATATTTGGGAGAACGTAAGAAATATGAAACCATGCCACTAAAAGTCAATTGGAAAATCAGATAGAATTCAGCAACAATTGAAATAGTTCATCAGATTCCCAAAAGGAAGGAATGCAAATATGTGATCTATTATCTTTCATCATGGAGACATATATTCTTGCACTTTTTTCTGAGACGGACTACCCAATTCCTTGGATGCCATTTCCCCAATCCCGCCACAGGCAGCAAAAAAGAAGAGGCTTCTGGCGGCCCATGGTGTTGCAAATGGGATGGCATTGCAATAATGGACACATAGACAATTACAAAATGTGGCCAACCAAGTTTGCACGTGCAACCAGTAGCAAGACCATCTCCAGCTAAAAGAAGAATATCAACAAGTTCAAACCTGAGCAGCGCACAGCAACAAGGAGCCCGGACCGGTGTGAAGAGCAAGTCGATGAACCGGAACATAAATTCAAGTGAAACCAAATTGAATCCAACTTGAATGCCATTGAATCCAAATGAAACCCATTATATAAATCCAAGTGAAACCAAATTGAATCCAAATGAAACCAACTCTAATAATAGATATAGATAGATATATATATATATGATAAACTGCTATAAATCCAGTGCTGACTCCTCAGCAGTTCGATCGGTTTTCAGCAGCTGATTCAGCACCTGGGAGGCCGTGACCGGGTGCTCCATCGTTGAGGCAACGAGCTGACGATGACGGGGACTTGGTGAGACGCCAACTTGACTCGCCAATGGTAGGATGGCAAGTAACCTTCAGCCCGGGACATAGGGTTTGTTAGGTTTGATGGTGTCCAATGGTGTCCAAACTTTCCTGGTGGGCAATCTCAGTAGGTTGCTGTTCATATTTTCAGCGCTCCTAAAAACAGGATTGGATAGAGTTTTTCTTTAGTTGGAAGCACCATGCTATGCCAGATTTCCTGCGTCATATGTCACTGCGAGAAATCATTTGGGCCAATGAAAATGAAGGTTGCACATAACTTAAGAAGATGGAATTTATGTACTTGCCATTTTTTTTTAGAAGTACACATTTTCTATAGCCACACATACAGACGTATAGACGTAGATGCATAAAAACGCACATATATACATATATATGTATACAATATATGTAAGTGTATGCAATATGTATGTATATATATATATATCTATATATATATAGTAACTATATATATATATGTATATGTATGTATATGTATACAACATGTATATATATATATATATAATGTGCACTGACCAGCAGCCAGCAGACTGTTAGCGGTTCCGGGTCATGGTGTTCCATGGATGGTTATGGTGGGGAACCGCGAATCTTAGTGCGACATTTCGGGCGAAGCCACGGTGGCAGCGAGGTCAATGTGACGTGGGGGTTCATCCCAGATCCCTTAAAGGGAAGCTGAGAGTCGTGGAACCAAACCCTGGGGGTTCAGTGATTCGGCTGTGGATTTTGCTCATGTTGTCAAAGATACTGTTGCCAATGATGGATGGGGATTGCCAGGGGATAAAGATAGAAGCTTTTCGTGGACCCCGGAAGTGTTTGGTGCCCACATCGTGCAGTGGGAGCTGCATTCAGAAGAGCCAGCAACATTTGCTAGTTTTCTGGCTGTGGCGAGGGTTGTCCAGCCATCGAGATCGAAGTTTCGGCTTCAGGTTCAGCAAAAGACAGGTGCTGATCATAGATGCATCATAGATGCTGATAGTAGATGGCCTTTGGGGGGTTTGTTGGTTGATGCTTATGGTAGCTGGCTTACCCATTCCCAATTGTGCCCCACACTCATTGGAATCTTGGATTCACTGCTTTCATGAGGCCCCCATGATGGACCAAAATGAGCCATTGACAGTCGACTCACTTACGAGCTGCTTCTTACACTAGATGTGCCCTTTTCAGTCAGCAGTCATAGCACTGTTTTTCTTACTGCACCCTTAGCTGCCTTTGCTTCGTTCATAAATGCTAACCGTCCAACAACAGACATTATTCATAAGGAAACCATCATTTTTTGGGGCACACCATTTTTGGATAACGACTTTGTGTTCCGACTCACACTGCAGGAAATTTGCCAGTTGGATCTGTGTGTTTTTTCATCTTTTCAGGGATAACCACAACCAACCACCAGTAAACCCTGGCGTCAAAACCTGAATCTGAAGTGGCAGCGCCTTCGAAGATAGGCGGGCTTAAAACCGGCAGCGTTTGGGGATGGTGCCATGGTCTCAAGATTGTTGGGATCTGTTGACGATTTGCGCACCACTTTGCTTGAGAGAACTCGGCTGGAAAGGATATATATATATATATTATTATTCTGCTGGACTTGACTCCAAACAAAAAGAAACCAGCTTGATTTGAGCAGGCGAGTTATCCTGAAGAAGTGTTGGAGTCAAGCCAATAGACTCGACACGCGTAATTACCACAACTGCTTGCCGATTGAATCGACGCATAAGCCACTGGTGATGTCGTGTGCAGTTCCGCGGGGGCAGACCGCCAGTTGCCAGCAGCCCTGGGTTCAAGCTATCCTCAAAATGTCAAAATCAATGTGACACATACGTCCATAGCATTGAAAACTGGTTGTTGTTTATCATTGTTGCCTATATTCCATTGTTGACTAAGCATCCATGAAGCTCTCAGATGAACGCCACGCATTGGCTATGCGTGGTATGTGAAGTCACGGGTTGGCTGCCATGTCCTATGGCCTCCATGGGTCGTGGCCCCAGAGACCCTGGGATGGAATGAACCACCATTTGTCAGCAATATATCAATGGTACCTGACAGGTTCGCCAGGTACTGCCCATCACAGTCCAAAGTATGGTTATTTCGCAGGCAACCCCAACAGGTCACAGGTCCACATGTGAGAGAAAGAGTAGACTCTCCGCATTTTATCTTTTGTAATTTGGCTGGAGTTCGATCAGGAAATAGTGCCGGAGCCTGTAAAACGATACAGTGAACTTCCAAAAGCCATAACCTAAGAGAACCTAAGATAACTTAATGGATTCAACCCTTTGAAATTCCAGATTTTTTTCGACAATACCCAATGGTTTGGAACAATAATCATCCAGGCAAAGCCAGAGAGAGCCATCAAATATACTGACCTGGAAATGTAAAGTGATTTCAAAGGAAAAATTCAAGTAATGGAGACGCACCAGATGATGACATGGAAGCAAAAAAGGAATTTAGTCCATCTCAAGAGTGTTATGGGTGAGTATCCAATGTCACCAAAGACTGGGAAACGATACAGCAAACTCCCAAAAAGATAACAATGTTCGAACTCCATAAAAAAGCTCGAGGTTTTGCCGGTCGCTCATGTGTTGTCATGGTTCTACACATGTGCTACTTGCTCATATGTGATTGTATGGGTATCCTGGCACCCATCGTGCGACTGCACAATCGAGGGTATAAGTACATGAGATAGCCAACTCTGTGCGTACAAACACTTACACACACACACAAAATGCTTATACCAAATTTTGCGGACGCAGTTTCACACATGGAAGTATACACATGTTTGAATATATGCAGATGATATTGATTACAATTGTCTTTGCCAGCAAATGACAACAGGAACCGTGGGGGCAAACAATCATATACATGTAGACACATGTACTGTATAATCTATATGTGCATATTTACATTTACATGTAGACACATGTATGTTGATTTCGTTTTTAAATGGCCAAATGAATCGACAGCGGAAACATGATCCTGCTACCGAGGTTGAGACTCATCGCCAATGCAACCTACGAGCCGGAGGGTCTGCGCTTTAGAGATTCTTTAAACAGCAAGATGTGTGGTCCGCTTCCTCCCGAAGATGTATGGATTTCCCGCATTTCCCTGCGCTTCTGGGGGATGAAATCTCATGAAATCTTCAGGGTTGATCAGATGATTTTGTTCATACGTCCCGGGGGCAGGTTCTAGCATTGACCCAGCTTGTGGTTAGATTGCACCGGTGGGCTATTCTGAAGTGGTAGATGAACATGCACTTTCATGAACTATGAACCACTATGAGCCATTGTTGACCATGTTGACTAATCATTGCCCATTGTCAAATCGTAACCATTATCCCATGGATTTCCAAGCGCACCCCGCCATTTCAAGGAACTCAAATACTATTTTGTGAATTTTTGCGAGGCCGCGATTGGTTCTTCACCGGGGACTACTACTATCGCAACGGACGACGAACGCCAGGACTGAACCATGGGCTTTGGGTCAAGGGTGAACGATGTGAAAGGAGAAACGAAAATAGGACATGATGAATTCATCGCTGCTCGTGTTGCGAAGCTTGGAAGTGATTTCAACAAGGTTCCAGGATCATCATCAGCAACAAGTGGTTCCACACAGTGGTTCCACTTGTTGGCAAAGGTTTAGCTCCAGGATCAGCCAAGGATGATTTCTAAGCTTCTCAAAGCCCAGGCAGAAGGTGCTTGGTAGCCGGTTTCCGTGGCTACAAGTAGGTTGAAAAGGAGCTAGGATACATCTGAAGGATATGAATGATGGTTGGATTGATGGGATGGGGTATGGCAGGTGTGAGAATTCGGGTTCCTGGCTGGGTATGGCTGGATGGATGGGCGAGCTGCATGGTTCGAGGGTCTGTGGTTCGGTACAGATAGTGCTTTGACACTTTGAGGTTCACAGGATGGATGAAGCTTTGGGGTACTGTAAGGCTTTGCGAGACGAGTTGATCTTTCAGGGTGAAGCTTTGGGGCGAAAGAAAGAAAGAAAGCATATAGCTTGGATGACCATTACTTTCCTTGTGTTTGGTTCTCGGTTGTTGGGCAGTGCTGATGAAAAGTTGGCCAGCAGGAAAGTGGTTTGTATGGGCCTGTGACAACAAGTTAAAGGGTTTGAGTGGGTGCAAGCAGAATGTCATGGGAGGGAGATTATGCGATGTTGAAGGACTTGCAATCTGACTATGGTAAGCGAAGGAGTGATATATGCATAAGTGTTGCACTCAGGGCCCGGACAGATATGGGAGTATGTAGGATTGTTGTGGTTATGACATGTTTCGATGCAACGAGGGGCGGTGCTATTGGCAGCAATCGGACGTAGCATCATTTTCAGGTTAGAGTTGTTGCATTGAAAGCTTACCACCACCATTGCTGATATCCAGGTGACCATGATCACGGGGGACAGTAAGCAATCATGGTGACTGGTGGTGCTGAGGCATATGTGCTGAAATGATTTCATCAAAAAATAAGGATGATTCTAAATTCAAACATTGAGCGTCATCATTTTTCCGGGTAAAGAGACCTGGCTCCAACAACCTTGGTGGAGGTTCTGAAAGCAGCAAACAATTAGCCGTGCTAGTTCTTCCTCTCTTTAGACCCTACAGTTTTGAGTATCTGGGGCAGGAACCAGTGATAAACCCTCATATCTCGACATTTTGATTTCTTTTTAGCAGAGTTTGTAGGAGGACGCCAGGATAGACCCAAAAGGAGCACAGTTGAGCCATTCCCCAGTGTGGCTATGGTTGTATCAAACCTTGTGGAAGATTGTGCATTTGCTGGTAGTACAATCTAGCAAGTAAGAACCACCTGCATTTGATTCAGATCATAGTCAAACTGGATCAGCATGGTGGCTTGCCATTTGCTTACTTGAAACCCGTACAGTTCTACTATGTTTGTTTGGTTTCCACATTTCGGCATGGGGCATGGCACCTGTAGAATTCGCAGATATCTCCAACTCTCCAACCATGGCAAGGCATAGAGCTCCAGCACACATTTTTGAATGCCCGTGGTCTTGGTTGGTCACGTAGCCTGTGGTTTGGGTTCGAATCGCTCCTGGTTGTGGGTCTTCGTTGAATTGCAATCTTGACTCCTGTCTGTCAGGACCCCAAGATCGATGGAAGGCTTACAATGCAAAGGTACCGGCGAATGGGAAGACGATCAGACCGTAGAGCCTTAAACGGAGTGGTGGTTGGGAAATATGGATTGAAACCAGCTTGGGGGATCTGCATTTCCAGCGAAAGGGGGACCTTTTTGCGAGCGAAGAAGTGGCGACCTGCTGCAAGATGTTCCCTATGCAATTGATACCCAAGGTGCAGCACATTGTGCACAAGCCCGCTCAGGTTCTCATAGAGTATCAAGAGAATACAAGGAAACATGTACAGTAGGAATGTATACATACATATAGATAGATAGATAGATAGATAGATAAATAAATAAATAAATATATATATGTATATATTTAAAGATATGCATTTTAGCAAAACTCACCTTGCAAATCTTCTGAGACATCTTTCCGCGACAGGACATTCCACGCCAGTGCAGTCCTTACTTATGTCATTCAGAAGCTGCCGGCTTGCAGTTGGTCATTCAAAATCAGAACCCCAATAGTGGGTCCTTCGTTTCCCAATGATCAGGGTGAGGCAACAAGGAGTAGTACAGCCAGGAGCTGGGGAATTGCCTAAGTTTGACCTGCCGAATCATTTCGCTGTTCACGGCTGAGGCGCTAGCTCTCTCCTTCCCTCCTTCGTTCCCGCGCCCTCGTTCCTCCTCCCTCCTCCCTCTACCCTTCTCCCTCCTCGCTGCTAGCTGCTTTTTTCTTATTGTTTCCTTCTTTTGCACCAGCTGATGCGGGACCCGTCCTGGAAACCTTTCAAACCTCGATCGGGTGTCTGGAATCCATCGTGGAACTGAGATTGTCATAGACATTTTCTTATCCACACGCAAAACCTTCCGAACTTCCCACCCATCGCCAATCCTCCAAAATGATGCAGTGCCATGTGCAAAGTTCACATGGTTCGTAGTTACAAAAACACCGGCTGTACAGTGATACGCAAGAATATTGGTTAAGGGTTTTAGGCTTCAAGGTTTTGAGGGTTTAGGCTTGGCCATTGAGTTTCGTTTTAAACTCAGCTCAAAAACACTGGCCATGTGCAGGAGAGCCATTTTTGTCAGGATTCTGAGCATATGGAGGGGGGCCAACCGTTGAGGATGGGCGAGCATTGCCAGCACCCAAGCAGCACGGTGCCCACCCAGGCCCTTGGGGCCTCCAAGAGAAATGCGAAGGCCTTTTGGTGCGGGTGAACCCCGCAACAGCGACAGGCTTTGCGCAACTGCGTGAGCGACAGGGATGACTATTCTCTCATTTGGGTACTGTACCTGGTTAGTAGTGATTATATAATGATGATTAGTAGCTTAGTAACTGGAGATAACGGTTGATGCTACTGCAAAAAAGCAGCGGAATAGGCTCGCAACCCCAGTTTTGAAGGCTCGCAGGAGGGATGCGTATGGTTGCGTCCGGGAGATCAGCCGACAGAAAGGGGATTGTTGTGTTTGAACTAGCATGCACCAGTGGTGCTGCCAAAATATCCACACAAGTCTGATATATTGTTCATATCAGCCAGTGTTCAAAGGCATTGGCATTTTTTCAAGGAACTTTTCATAGTCAATTGTTGAGCAGTTATTCATTCGGCTGTCTCCGTGTGTCCGCTGTTATCTCCTCGGGTGCCCTGAATTGTTCTACCAGTCAGTTGTAGCAGCGCAGTATTCTTCTGAACCAATTTTTACATGGCTATGGGTCAATATTAACCAACCCATAATGGGGGACAAGAATCAACAATAACAATGGGAAAACCCTAGTTAATAGCACAACTTGCAACAAGAGGTCGACCGAGGCCATATTCTTGAAGCACCCCTTCGAACAGTATCAATCACCATCAACCACCATTGACCAATAGTAACAATTGCTCGCTAGCAGTACAGCGATCATGAAGCACCATTCACCACAGTCAATCACCACTAATCAGAATTAATCACGATTGATCACCATACATCACCATTAACCATTGCATTACAACTATCATTACCCACCATAAAAACGACAACGTCTCGCACCACCACCGTCTACCTATCCTCTTGGAGGCAGAAATCCTTGCCACTGCACGAGTTGGGGAACCCAGCGCCAGGTCATGGATGAAACCCGAGGTTGATGGTGATGGTCGTGATTGATGGTGATGGTTGATATGGGAGAGGCTAACAAGAGCCATAGTCAACCATGGTAGTAGCATGCAGTAGCCACACAAATCGTCATAGTTAATCAGGGCTCAGGGGTTTTCATGCTGAATGACTATGGTGAACATGGTATCAGCATGGTCAATATTGATTCATAGAGATTGATCATAGGGAACGGTGAGTAACAAGAATCAGGAATTGAATGCTGATACTGTCAACATCCCCTCGTGGTACGGGTCAGTTTGGAATTGTTCATGGGTCCAACAATGAATCCTACTCAGATCGGAGCAATGCTAATCCCAAGCGGTAGGTATCGTAAGTCATTTTTGAAGAGAAAGACTTTCTTACAAATGAATTCTTGTTAGATTTGCCCAATTGGAACGTAATTGGATGGAAAAGTCAATTCTCTGTCTTCCCAATCCTCCCGTGAAACTCCCAGCTCCTTCATGCAACAGCAACTTCAAGGATTGGCGTAGACACCTCCAATGATGGTTGAGCGGCCAGGCTTTTCCAGGCCAGCTTTCCCTTGCCCAGGTGATTTCAGTACGGGGGTGTGTTGACGCGACCATCTTTCACCTTCCTCACCGAGGCGCTTTAATCCAGACTACTGCGACGTGCGATCCTAAAATGTCCCGTCTGGTACTGCCTTGTCTGGTGTGGTTCTTATCTGGTTATTTGTTAAGAAGTACTGCGAGCGATTTATTTTCAATCATCATTTAACCGGTCACTAGCAATGGTTAAGTGGTTCCGTGAACATCGGGCCCCCGTTCACCTTCCGAAAAGCATATCTGTTGGAGTGAACTCATTCACCCACTGGGTCAGCAGGATTCCGGCAGCAAGATTTGGATAAGACTCATGATGGCAACACTGAAAATCTAGGATCTCATGGGCCTTTACAGGCAGGAGTCAAGGGCACTAGAGCAGAACTGGTTGGGTTTCAATTTTTGCGTTTGGTATGTCGTTTGGTTTCTGAGCTTGGTTAAGCAGAACTGGACAGTGGAATTCCTGGAATTCTCTGGTTGGGTTGTAAAGTGGACTTCACTATCCCGATCCCAAACCTTCTCAGGTACTTAGAGGTGGCCCATCCTTCTACTTCTGTAAGCACCCCGAAAGGAATAACATCCGGGGCACCAGAGGGATCATTGGATCAAGGTGAAGGTCACATGGCCAACAGTTCCAGTTGTGCGGAACCAAGGCACCGGCTGCGTGTCCTGTCTGGTGCCCCAGGGGGAGACAGTTTGGGCGACCTGTGGTCAAGCGACTGCATGACCAAAGTGCCAGGGATCATGACCAATCACTGTTAACTATTTAGTATTGGCTCATCCGACGATGAGTCTATGGTACAATGGTGAATGATCATGCAGTTGTGGCCTCATTGTTAATAGCAGTTTTAATTTGCTGATTGATGCTTGTATATAATGGATTCCAAAGCAACTAATTGATATCATGATTAGTTTAATGATAGTAATCATTGTTAATAGCAGTTTTAATTTCCATACTGGGTAATATCATTGTTGTTTTATGGATTCAAACTTTACGCGCCACAGGAGGAGCTCCCAACATCTCGTCGGCAGATTCTCGTGGGTTTTTGGGGCCGCCAAGCTCAAGGTACTGCCCAATCGAGCTGTTGACGTCATCCGACCTGGCTTTTTTGTTGTGGCAGATCTCCCACATGTGGCTGAGCACAAGCTGGATCTCCCATCGATCGCTATTGTTAGTATATTTTGTGAGTAAGTGTATCAAAACAGATTCTTAATTCTTTCTAGGCAGAAGCCTATCGACTACGATTATCCACTACTAGTCAACAATAGCTACGGTGGTTAAGAAATGTGAGAGCCACTATTCGTGCTTAAACCCTATTGACCAGTGCAATGGTGAATCATCATCCGCCATTACTAGTTATTAGCCATTATATATAGTGCTTCACTGTTCGCCATTCACCAGTAATATCAGCCATGAATCCTCATTCTCAGTCATTAATCCCTCTTATCAGCCACTAAGCATTATACTATTAGCCACTACTAGCCATTATCAAGCACTAAAGCAGCTAGTTATTGGCCACAGACACGTGCGCTGCACCAAAATTGTTAGGCATCTCGGAGCATCGCCCGCTGGAGATGTTTTCAGGTGAGGGACTTGCAGGTGCCGAAACCAAAATGGAGGAATTGAGGAATTGTTAAATTTATGGCCGGTCAATTAAGATTAACCACTATCCATGAATTTGATCTATTTGAATGAGATCTTGGCTGATCTTAACTCTCAAATGAATCAACCATTTGATGATGGTTTATTTTTGATATTGATCAACCATGCCTTGATCATATCAAATAGATTCATGATCAACTGGTTAGCTGATTATCAACTGGAAGTGATTGAGAATCATATCAACCGGTTAAAAAGCTGATTATGATTATTTGATATTGTTTGATGGTTATTCAAAAAAGCCATGGGGTAGGGAAACCAGACATTTTGGGGCTAGAAATCCGTACTGCTTCATGCTGGTGCCACTTCGTACTCCCCGGCTGACATGCTGGTACTGCTTTAGCCGTAAGGGTTAATGGCTGATTCATCAACTCCCAAAGGTGGTCATGAGGCACTCATGGAGATTCAGTTTCCTTCATGCGGGAAATAGAATGCATGTGGGTTTGTCCAGTTCAAAATGGTGCTACCTACGAGCACCATCCAACAGTTGCTATTCTTAGCGCTATCAAGAGGGAAACCACCAATTTTGTGGGGTACACCAAACAAACCCATGTCAGGGAAAGACTAAGAAGGTCGAACTTCACAACAGGTGGTTTCAAACAAGAACAGATTGTGTACCTTCTGCTTGCTGGTTCTTTTTTGTCAAACCGGATGTGCTTGTAATTTCTATGACCCTATTTGAAGCTGCCGTCCATTTCTTGTTTGCGCAGTACCATACATACATCAAATAGATAGATAGATAGATAGATAGATAGATAGATAGATAGATAGATAGATAGATAATGATAAATACACAAATAGATTGACACATGAACAAATGAACGAATAGATAGACAAAAAAAGCGTATATGTATATATTTGTATCTATATAAATATTTTTCAACATGTTGATATGAATGGATCTCCACGGATCTGTGGCCACGCTTTCCAAATCGCCGCAGGAAGGTCCACGCAGGGCCGCGCAGGCGCCAGAGGGCACTGAGCTCGATCCCTGGATCCCGTGGCCGCGCCAGGGTGGTACGAGCATCATGCATTGATGACCGCTGGTTGGTTGGGAAGCGATTTGGAGATAGGGCAGCAAGATACCCATTCTACAGCTGGAGGGATTAATTTGATTCAATGGAACTGATAGGGAAATAATATGATATGATTAGGTGATTATTGTTGGTCACCAATAGGGAAATGCAATGGTTATCAATTGTAACGAATAGCGAAACTGCCACAACTCTGCTGGGGTACACCATGTTTGGACAAACCGATGCTGGGCAGAAACAACAAACATAATTGCGAGATGATGAGATGATGACAAAATGATGAGGAGACGATGAGGAGATGATGATATGATGATGATATGATGATACGATGATACGATGATATGATGATATGATGATATGATGATGATGATGATGATGATGATGATGATGATGATGATGATGATGATGATGATGATGCTGATGATGATGATGATGCTGATGATGATGATGATGATGCTGGTGATGATGATGATGATGATGAGGAGGAGGAGGACGACGACGACGATGACGACGATGAAGATGACTCATGCTGTAGAAACAAGTGACGGATCATTTACATAGTGGTGAAGCAGCAGAAACAGCAGAAACAGCACTTCCAATGATTATTTTGCAACTTGGCGAAACAAATAATTCAATACTTCTGCAATTTGACAAAAGGAAACATCTAATAACTTGAATCAGCAACATGACAATTCCAACTGCGCGCTTTCTTATCTCCAGAACCGTCCCCAAACTTCATCGTTTTTCTTCATAACAAACTTTAACAAACCATTTTTTTTCCATCGTTCCGATGCACCAATGTGAGACATTGATCACCCCTAAAGAACCATTATTCACGGTCCATCAACAACATCAGTTCTGTATTGACATCATTACTGACCACTACTAGTGGGAGATCCCTATGAATAAACCACCTCCAGTTGTACCTGAAGCTGATGATTCACTAATATGGTGGGTTCATTCATTGTGGACCTCAACAATCAATATGGTGGAAGCTAATAATCGATGGTGGTTGATGCTAACATCATGATTAGCTGGCAATCTCGCATCATCATTTGCTTGACATCAACTGATTCGCATTTGTTCGCACCGAGGTCTGAGATGACCAGCAAGAGCACGAGCTTGGCAGTGCGGTGCCACAGTGATCCAATAAGGAAGGATTGGGTCGCAGCAATCAAATGGTGGTTTCTCAAAATGGGGGTCCCCGAAATCATCCTTTCTATTAGTTTAATTATCTATAATTTCTTTGGGGGTCCCCTATTTTGGAGAAACCACCTAATGATGATGACAAGTGCTTGTTTACTTTCATACGTCTATGGGTCAATATTCACCCAGCCAACACATGGGTGCCTTCACCAGGCGTACGGGCTTTTGACCCACGACCACCCTCAAAAGCTCGATCATTTGTGATGACCCATAGCCAGCAACCACGGGCATGAACAACAATCATGTGTCAGGAGTCGTGGGATTGGACTCATCTACTCATGATGCGAAGGCGGTGGGAATGAACTTGAGAGGAATGTACAAAATCATTTTCCAGACTGTTGAACAAATCCTGTCCCAATTTCCCACTGCCCTTAGGGGGGTTTTCCAGACTTGAGACCATGATACCTGGAACATCCTTGCGAGATAGGTCGGCAACGATCATCAATCACTAGGGATGCTCCCAACCCACCGAAGACTTCACTGTTCAACAGAGAAACACACCTATAATGGTTTAACATGCTGGATATGGTAAATACACCATGTTTATCATGGCTTATCATGGTTTATCATGGTGCGCGCTTTCGGACAAGTCAATGTCATGGACTGCCCCCGCGGTTGCAGAGCAGAACAAATCTCGAGAGACATGGGAAGTATCAAGCAGCAACAAACAAAGTAAAAGAATGCTAACAGGAGTCAGCCTACAGGCAGATAATATAGCTATAGGAAAATGCTCACTCCCCACCCCTCTGTCTACCTTCTGTCCGCGATTTTCGCAGACATTGATATCGTCTAATTCGGTCCTTCCAACTCAGATCATCAATGGCATCTCGGTCATCATCTGGAATTTCATACCACGCCGATTGCACAGGAATGATTGGCGGCCCCAGTGCATTCGAAGTGGTTTTGGTTCCCGCAAAGTGTTTGACTAGCATCTGACAAATTTGATCTTGACAGGGAAAATGTGGCCTGGCTGCAAGCCCCGCTCTGGCATGGGAGCCCCCCAGAATGCGGATGCTGTTGCAGTTCTTCCTCTGTGTTGGGATTAACTGTCGATCAAAAGTCGCCTGAAGCATTGTCAACGCTCGTTCAAATTGTGTAATGATTTCTCCAAATTCCACCCGGTCATCATTGATGGCCAGTCTGTGTCGCTGAAATTTCAAGCCCTGTTTTCCAACATTCATCACGACCCCAATTTGCATACTCAGTTGAAAAGACAACGCCAATTCATACCACGAGACTCCTGGTGAATCCGGCGGTGGGGCCGGGTCATCAGGAGGCCATTCCACATGTTTGAGCCAATGTAGCAATTCAGTGCAGTACCTGGATCCAAATGGAAATACTGCAACTACGTCGTCATCTTGTTCTTGAAAAGAGTAGCTGTATGATTGCAGCGGACGCCATGTTGCCAAATCATCAATTTGTGTTTGCCACGGTCTCTGTTCAGTGCCCAGAGGTTGATCCTCCGGCAAGTGCTGGAACTGTTTCGCCCGGATCTGTTGAAGTTCTGTGAGGTATGGTATCATCTGGTGAATACGTGTGATCTGTTCTTTCAAATTGCTAGCTGCGTCTGGCAATGGAGTGATTTCATGCAAGTGTGTGAGTGCTGCCTTAGCTGCGGTATCTGCGGCATGATTACCTAGTTGAAACCATCGTTGTTCCACGGAAATCTGCTGTGAGGATGCATCCAATTTGTGCGCTGCAACTTTCTGAATCGTCCATGGTCGATCTGCGAGCAACGGCCACAGTCGCAGCAAAAGGTCATAGTTCTTTCTGTTCGCATGGGTGCGAATATCCGTGGTATTCAGCAAAAGTTGGACTACAGAAATCACATACTGTGAATCAGTGTAAACCACCGCCTGTATACGTAGTTGAGCAAATTCAATGAGTGCCAACAGTTCTGCTCGGGCCACAGTTTGGCGGCCTGGTATGGGTCCTACCTGCAAGGTTTGGAAGTTGGAGGGAATCCCCTTGGTGCTATCATAGTAGGCAAGTTGGTCACCCTGTTCTTCTGGTGTCGACAATGGCGACACTACAATTGCGAAGGCTGCTCTGCGAAGTGTCGGTTCTGCCGGGTGGTCACATGATCCATCAGTGAAAACTGCCCAGTGCACATTCGGTTGGTCAGTGATATCACGCAGTACTTGAGGAACCGGTTGAGTGTGAGGTGAAACCTGATGCCACCATGTGCAAAATTCATAAAAAGGATCATGAAACACTGCTGGCAAAAACATCCATGTGGGATTTCCATCTCTAAGGTCTGAAACGATAGCGTCATGTTGGTTGCGGCAGGTTTCTCCTATGTGGCATTCTAACAACCGATGCTCCAATGTGTCCTCTGCTGTGCAAAACGGGCACTCTGGTGTGTCTCTGGCAAAGTGTTTCAACTGGGCTCCCATGCGGGAAGCACCCGACAGGTATTGCAGGTACACTGTCTGTTCTCTGTCCTCCAATTTCTTCATGATTCTGTGGGTCGCATGCTGATCTATGGGTGGCAGATTGCGCCATTGGGATCGGTGAAGATGAACTTGTGCAACATGCTTGGACCATGCATATTCAAGGGCTTGTTCCAGGTCGCTCCACGAGGTGCGCAACAAGTGAAAGTCAGCTTGTGCATCTGTGAACAAGGTGCCCTGTGCATTGATGAGCCATCCAAGTTTATCCAGGTTATAACGAAATGCCCCTGCTGGGCCCCACACATCATAGTGGCGGCCGGTATGACATGCAACAAATCGTAGGAAGGCATGTTGGTCCTGTTCTGACGCAAATTGCAAATAGGCACGTACTGCACGAAAGCTTTGGAGGATGACATACAATTCAGGATCTCTGACATGTGAAGAGGCACACAAAAGTACCAGGAAAGGGTTGCAGTTGGTTTTTTCGATGAGCAGTGTGCGGGCAATTTTGGATCGCAATTGCTGTAGCCACGACTGGCCAACAACATACGATTCAGTCCCCCACAAAGCTTTCACCATGGCCCAGTGACAAATGCGTGCCCTCCCTTGAAGTGAAATGGTCTTTTTGCGTGCTTTAACAATCAACTCCAAAGCTTGATCATGTCGTTGCTGTTGAGTTTGTCTAGAGTGTACTTTGGAGTAGTTGACAGTGTAGCCTAACTCTCTGGCTGTAGGAACGGCTAAAACCTGTTCTGCCTGTGGGCATGCTGACCTGATAGCTTCCATCCATTGATCGTGGTTACCTGGTGTGGAATTCCAGAGCCAAGTCTTGCTCCAATCTATGCGCAACATCAGGGAAGATGTGAAATCAACCGTGAACTGTATGGCTTGGATATTGGTCGGGGTGTCAGATGTTTGCCAAGACCAGTTGTCGGCATAGGCGGCTGGCACTGTGGCTTGGGCTTTAAGGTGTTCTGTCCACACTCTGCTGAGGGCCACACAGGCAAGTACACTGATGCCATCTCCTTCGGGAGTGCCTGTATCTGTGCGTCCCCCAAAGAAATATTGAGAGTCAATTTTCCACCATCGAAGGGTATCATTGAGTGTGTGGAACCAAAAATGGGTGATCATCGGCGGGATACCTGCATGCTCCATGGCCCATTTCGCTGGCAGCCGAGGGATGAGATTGAAGCATTTAGTGAGGTCGAGGGTGCACCCTTGTTGGTGTGGGGCAGCAGTATCTGTTCTGTTATGAATTCGTTCAAGTTGATGCTGCTGTTTAAGCAGGTGCTGCTGGGGGGACCTGCCAGGAAGGAATCCTATAATTTCAGGTGGGATGGTCAGTCCCCATTGGGCTAGCGCTTGAACTGTGATGACCTTGACAATCAATCGATACAAGACTGGCAACAAGGTGATAGGCCGTACTCGATCTGGAGTGCTAGCATCTGGCGTTTTGCCCAGTGGCAAAGTGATGGCATGTGCAAGTGTATTAGCATGTTGTTGGTTGCTCATGGCACGATGCACAATGGTGGCAAGGGTTGCAATGCAATTGTCGGGGAGGAGTTTTAGTTCCTCCGTGTACCATCCATCATATCCTGTGGCGGACTTCGCTTTGGTTTTTCTGAGTGCAAACTTCCATGTGTCCAATTGATCAAATTGGATGTCGAGGGTTGGGAGTCTTGGGACTGCTTCAAGGAAGTTGGCAAATTGCTCCCAGGTCGCTGGGTCAAACAGCTCTGTTCTGTCTCCATGTCCCCAAAATTGTGTCCAATACCCGTGAAGACGTGAGGCCATGTCCTGTGGGTTGGCTGTAGTGGCCGAAATGGTCACTGTGGATCGATCAGGCAAAGTATCAGCTTCATCAATGAGCATGCCCTGGAGTGTGGTAGGGGACACAAATTGAAGAATGACATCATGTTGCGCATATTGGATATGCTGGTCAACCTGAAAGTGGGGTGAATGGATGGGGTCAACTTGGAATTCAACAAGGCCATGATCTTGCGTCGTCAGAACAAGCTGGACTTCAATGTCAATGGTGATTTGTTCAACGGGGGGATGTGTGACTCCTTTGAGTCGTCGCATCGTCTGTGACATGCCTCTCTGGATTTCGTCATACTTTTGCATAAACTTCTGATGCTTTTTGTTGTTGTAGTGGTGCTGATTAACCTTAGCAGTGGTGTGATGTTGTAAATGAGCAATGACATCTTCCAGGAATGAAAGGTCGGGACATCGAACCGGATAGTAGCCTAGTTCCGGAATGGCTATACACCACGCAGGAAAGGATTTAAATCCGGATGCTTTGGTGATGGCTTTCCATTCTCTGAGCAAATCCTCTGGGATAGGTGCTGATTCAAACCGTTGATGATGTTTAGAGAGTCTGGCTTTGAAAGATTGCAACCGTCGAAGTTGTTTGATCCAAAGTTGCATGTGATATGGCACTGCTTCAGCAGGTGGGTTATATTGCCCCTGACAAGCTTGTGGGACTACCTTTCCAAGTTTGATACGAACTGGTTTGCGATCTTGACATCTCCCTCGAGCAGATTTAGGTAGTTGAGTCAGCGGGAACCTTACGGGGTCTTGGGCATGCTGGGCCGTGAGTGCTGCTGATACCGCCCGTTCACAATTGCGGGACCATGCCTGCAGTTGCTTGTCAAAGGTAGGAATTGCATCATGGTCATCGGAAACAAAGTGCTCTGCAACCCTTTGGGGGTCTGGTTCCATGGGGGCCCACGATTGAGGGAAGGCCCAGTGCATCACTGCGGGGGCTTCTGCCGGCAAATGAAAATCCACAAGAACTGGATCATGATCACTAACAATCCCTTGTTTGAGCACTTGAACGGTGTGGCAATGTTGAATGAGATCGGGGTGCACAAAGATTTGGTCATTGCATGTAGCATTGCGACAAGTCATTGGCATCTCCTGCTGATGAAGGGTCTGGTGCAATTGCAATGTGGACTTATAACCCAAACTTTGCAATACAGTAATTGCTGGGAGCTGGTGCATTGGATGATTGAAATCTCCAGCAATGATAGATGGTATCCCTACCAAGGTGGCAATGCGTGTGGCTTCATGAATGAGGTCATTGGTTTTTTGTCGTGCTTCAGGATGCGAAGTGGTGTAACCATAAACCGAAATACACTGTATGCTCATCGAACCGTATTGTACTATTGATGCAACCAATCTGGTGCGGTCAATGTGTGAGGACAATGCAATGCGGCTGGGTCTGACTGGTAATGTGGCATGTACTGAGACCCCAATGGCTTGACCTCGGAAACTGCCCTCGCCTCGAATGGTAGCCAAATGGGATGGCACTGGATCTGACCAGATCTGTTTGTAACCAAGCTTTCTGAACGCCATGTTGGTGTGGTGTTGGATGGCAATGGTGGCACTGGTTTCAGCACATAGGAGAACTGTAGCCTGCAACTTGGCAAGAAGGCCGCATTTGCCATAGATTGCAGTTGGATTGACAAAAGCTACTCTGAACTTATCAATCGGGCCGGGATTATCTGCTTCTCCGATTCGGATGCCTGTGGTCCAATCATGATTCATCTGACGGCTGAGCACTGCAACAAAATGTCGCAGATGCGGAAGAAAGGACTTGTTTGGGCTGCAAATGGCTGAGGAGTCCAGAATTAGGACTAGCCTCTGTCGTTGCCATCTTGGGAGTGCGAAAGCTAAGTCATGTGATCGTAACATACTGAACCAGGAGATGTCGCAATGGTACCTTGGGAACTGGGCCAAGGGTGAGGCACTACTAACCTGATGAGTAACCTGTGAACTACCCTGCAAATGGCTTGACGTACCGTGCATCATCAGCTCAGACTCGATGACGTGTGCAATCGCTGGTGGGATATTAAAAAATTGTATTCCCCAGATAGGCAGCTGCTCACCGGATAATGTAGCATCATTGGAGCCGTGGATTAGGTTGTGGACCAATGCATACTTCATCAGCAACAAAAGTAGCAGCGCAAGAACTAAAAAATGGATTGTCAGAGGAACTCTGAGTGCCAAAACTGAGAGGTCAAGTGCATAGCGAAGATTGCTGCATGTCAAAATGCACAATCCCTTGATTGGTGCTACATGCAGGTGTTCACCTGCCAACCTTCATGACATATCGGAGTCTTCTGCAGCAGCTTCTGCGTCTGCTGTGGCTGTTTTTCGTTTGTCATTTCTAAGGAACAACTGTTTAAGCTCCTGCATGGATTGTTGCAAATTATGGTCCTGGGTCTGCAATGCTGAACGCAACGTGGATGCAAAGTCTTGTTGGAAAGTCTGCATATCAGCACGCGCAGCCTCAGAATGTTGGGTGATCTTATGGTCAATGCACTGGAGCCTGTGATCCACTTCTGCCTTGTGTTGATCTTGATTGTGTTGCAGTTGTTGAATCATGGTCTGCATTTCGCTAATCTGCTTATCATGTGTCTGCAAGTGTGCAGTGGTGGGACCTGCTGAGCTCGTTGCGTCACTGGAGGCAGTTGACGTGCCTGGCTTCCATGGATCCATGAATGGATCCCCAGTCTTGAAGACATTCACTGGAGCTGCTGTGGGTGCTTGTGTAACCGTGGCCGTTGGTTTGGATCGAGGGCCAGCCACCAATCCCACCTGTGTGTGTGTGTTCCGCGGGGTGGCATCAGCTTGGCAATGATGGGAGCACCGTTGAAATACAATTGTTGGGCTGGAGGTTTTTGTTCGGTGGTAACAACCCATGCCCGTGCTCCCAATGGACGGAGAGGGTGCACTGCCCAATCAAAACTGGCTGCCCATTCCTGTAGAACCACTCGGTCAATGCCCATGGGGAGAGGGTACAATTTCCATTGTGTGCCTCGTGGAATGGGTGCCGGAACTTCTCGATCTGGAAAAAATAGGGCCCACACCTCTGCAAATGCTTTGGTTTCCACTCTAAGTCCCGTGGTCTTGCGTCCTTTGACCAAACCTGCTGTGGCCGGATGCTGTAAGGCTTTGGCTTCAATGACATCTGCTGGAAAATCCATCCATATAACCCTCCAATCAGGGGAAGGTTGACCTGTAGCATCTTTGGGAACCACCCAAAGGTGGTTAAACCCTGAACGCCTCAGGAGTGGCCGCAACTGTTGAATGCGAACTTCTGCATGGAACTGAATGGAATCTGCTTCATTGGGTGGGCATACTTTGCCTTGTTGATGGTATGTACGACCATGGGGCGTACTGATGACATTGTCAAAACCATCCTTCTTGAGGAGTTGGGACGCAGCACGAACCGGTGCCTCCGTGATGTCCTTCCACTGCAAGTCAGTGAACGATGTTTTCCAAAGCGTGAAGGAACAGAGTCTGACTGTGTTGGTGACCACTTTTGGTTGTTCCTTCGTGCATTGAAGAATCGGTTTGTCTCCAAGTTGCACAATCCAGCCTGCAATGAGGCAGTCTTGTCCTTGTTGGTTCTTCGCCGGAGCTGTGACATGTTGAAAGCGATGATGGGGGCCTGCAATCCCTTCAATGTCTCCTACCACCAGCAATCCCAATTCATCTGGGAGAATCTTCTGATTGGACAAAATCCATTGTTGAGCCTGCTGTGGAGTGGTCATCGTGATGCCTGGTTTGCATGGCGAAAACACTGGGTTGATTGCAATGGGTTGCCCTGCTGCATTCACGAAAAAACCCGGCTGCAATTCATATTTGGAAATGTCAAGGTCTCTATTGAGCTTTTTCTTCTTGTTTGCTTCAACTGCCTGCAGTTTGGCTTGGGTACGATTGGTGTTTCCTGTCTTGACTGGGACTAGAATGCCAGCTTGTTTGCACATGTCATCAAATTTGGCTTGTTTCATGTCTGGAGATTCTGCAAACAGCATGTGTGTCAACTGTGGGATACCATATTGTGCCAACATGGTTTCAATTGCTTGTGGTATCTCATGAATGGACTTCCCTTTCTCGATGAACAAAGTGGCAAGGCGGGAATGAATCAGCTGTTTGTGATCTGCTTTGTTGCCCCCGCCTCCCATGAGTGGCATCATGATGGAGATCGTTGCAACTCTTTGGTCTGGAATGCTGGTTCTCCATCGAAGTTCGTCGAGTGGGAACTTGGGTCCTAGTACCTGTCCTGTGTTGACCAGCGATGGTTGGGCATCATATTCTTGCAATGCAAACGTATGCCGGAAAATGTCAAGGAATTCTGGGACAGGCAAGTGATCTGCAAGCATGATGGTAGTGATGAGGCGGGAAAACAGCTTGAAGCGAATGCACACTTGTCCATTTGGTTCGGACATGGCCATCAGTGCAGTCTGGGTCAATCGAATGGTCACACTATCAAGAAAGATGGAAAGTGGTGTTGTTGGTCGTTGACCATTGGGTCGAAGCAACATGGCAATGTGTGTGTCATCGACAACCTGCATGTTGAGGCATCTTCCATGTTTGTGCATCCATGTGTCTGAAAGTGCAACCTTCCAAAAGGTGGCCAATTCTGACAAATGTGTTCCATCTCCATGCATGTGCATGACTACGATATCTGTTTTCGGCGGATATTGGACTTCAGTGCGAATGGCTGTGGCTGCTTGGATGAATTGTGCAATTCGATGATATGTGTCAGGAAAACAATCGGCCTCGAATGCACGAAAGGATGCTTTGGGGACTTTGTCTCCCTGGAGGGCCCCGCAATCATCAAACCGAAATGGCTGGAGAGTCGGATACATGTCAATGAGCTCATCGATGGTGCGATCCTGGATGGGATATACTGCCATAAACTGGTCATGATCAGCCAGTATAACTGGGGACACCTCCCATGTGGGAAATTGTGGGGTTGGGTCCATCACCAACATCTTCGGCGCCAAATAGTTGGGACCAATTCTCGCATCCAATTTGTCAACCCAGCTTTCGGGTGTGGGTGTTGTCGCGTTCATAAGATCGCATGGCAGCAACTGATTGTTCCAAAGTTGCAGAACTTCAGCCATGGTGGTGTCCGGGTGAACATACATTTGCCCATATGTGCCTGGAATGAGGAACGGAATGATTCTGTCCCAGTCAGTGTGATTCAGGGAGGCTGTGCTCTCCTCGTCAACATGTGACATTGCAACATCTGACTTCTTGGAATTCGGAGTATCAATCACTGTATGTGCAATGTGACAAGATGCATGATGGTCAACATGGTGTGCTGGAGAAGTAGATGTATCTTCTGGTGCGACATCAGGAGGAGGAGTCAGGTGACCTGTTGCTTCCTCGGTGTGCTGATTTGCCCATTCTCGGAGGGTTTGTGTGGCTGACAACGAATCTGGCATGGGGATGGTGGGAGAGATTTCAACAATCGCTGGTGTGTTGCGCACAGGATTGGCGGATGGAATGATACGTACTCTCCCATGCTGCGGATCAAAAAACATATCCTCCGGAATGGTTGGTTCAGGGTTGGATTTCCATCCCATTTGGTCAGCAAGAAAATGGGTTCGGATGCAAATCTCCTGTGTGTCTCCATTGGCAAGGTAGCAAGCAAGCTCGTCACTGACAATGGAAGTCTCAGTGGCTTTCAATCTGTGTGCTTCAGCAAGCTCGATGTGCTCTGCAAGTCCTTGGGCGGGAGTTTTGTAGTCAAGGCTCAGTGCGTTGTACAAGGCAGCATATGCATGATGGAAAAGGATGGCATTGCCCAACGTTTGATAGGCAAGTTTCCTGGGAACCAACAATGCAATTGGCTCAAGTTGCGTGTGCATCAATGCAATTTCTTGTGGTTTGTACCAACGCAATTTCATGTGCTCAACCGTGAAGAAGCCGTGAAGTCCTTTGGATTCAAGCAATGACAATGGGAGGTCGTGATGGTACCCATAGGACGCCATGATCACAGGTGTTTTGGTAGTGCATTGTGGTTGGCGATATCTCCACATGTTCTCCTTGGCAAAGTATGGTGCAAATTTGGGCAAAAAAGTTGGATCCATGTAGAGATCAAACTCATCTGTGGACAGTTGGTACAGCTGAGCTTCTGCTTTGCTGGAAACAAACATGCAATCCCAGTTGAATGGCGAGGATGGAATTTTGGTACCCCATGACTGCCATTCGAACTTCTGTGGTGGGTCTTCTTCCATCCGTTGAAGGATTGCCATGTATCGTGGACGTTTCTGTGGCAAACGATCTCCAGCATCCCAAATCCCTTGAATAATGAATCGGTATCCACACCAGTGAACATGTTGGGCTGCATCTTCATATTGGGGATGGTTCCAAAAATTGGGGACACATTCCAACACAATGGTACGTGGTCGCAGGATTCGTGCTAGTCCCATGCCTGTGGCGAACGTCTGTCCATTGAGATCTCCAAATCCTTTGGCATTGGCTGCTGAGCTCCATGATTGGCATGGAAATGAAAACGTCCAAATCTCTGAATTGAGAAGTGCCATGGATTGAAGGAAATTGATTTGTGACAAGTCTGCCACTGCTGTGACATCATCACGTCGATCAATGAGCCATGTGAGCGGGAGTGCCTGATTTCCTATCAATGCAGTTTCATGATTGATGGCATGTTGGGCTGCGGCTGGAAGCGAATGCTCAATGTTCAATTGGTAGTGATAAGGCCATCCATGTTCATTGGCAAATTTCATGGCATAGCTCCAACCACCATAACCACCTGCACAAAGATTAATCAATGTGTACTTGCTCGTGGGCGAATGATACCATGGAATGATACACGAGTGTTCTGTGGGCATCAATGTGAGTCTGGCATCGCCATCTGTGCTCTTGGGAGGTGCAATACGAAAGTTGCACAGCAGCCATTGGTCTCCTGTCAACAAGTCTTCCCAGCCTGTGGGCACTGGGAATTGCACTGTCTTGTCGGTGGGTTTCCATCCTTTCCAGTTCAACGGTTGTGATTTGAACTTGATGGTGGGCAGTGGTGCTTCGACAATGTTCGCAATGTACAATCCTGATGGCTGTTTCCTCGGAGCATCAATCAGAACATTGGGTGTGTCAACCTCGAACATTGAATGGTAATCGTGAATGTCAAATTTCCCCAGCTCCCTTCGGAAAGCAGGATCCATGGCGCAAAGTGGAGTATCCCGCCCCAATTCGCAACACCGGGCACCCTGCGGGGAAGCTTGAGGCTCATGCCTATGGTTTATCATGGTTTATCATGGTTGTTCCACCTATGATGGTTTAATATCGTTGTAGATATACCATGGTAAACCTGTTCGAGACAACCTTGGGCTTTGCCTGGCATGGATGTCGGCAATAGCATGCTGGAATTCCTGCGCAGGGCTACTGTTCAAGGGGGACGAGCACGTGACATACCCGATCTATGATGGTTTATATGCGCCGGTGAACAGGCCTTTGAGTTTGAAGACAAAGATGGTGAGGGCTGAGTTCGGTATTACCCATCTGGGGCATCCAAACAAATTCATTCGAGGCCAAGAACCAAGGGTTCCCTATTTTTTGCAGGTGACCCCGGATTCGTAGCTTTTTGTATTAGAAATCTTCACAAAGCTGATCGAAATTGGAATAAGATTGTTCTGCAAGGGCCCTTTCTCCACATGCCGATCTTGGCTCTCAACTGCACCCACCACTTCTCTCCCTGCCGCTACAGTTCCAACTCCCAGCGAAACTGCGAGGAGCTGGGACGCTTTTTGGGAACTGGAGAGAGGCCGAATCAGAGAAGTTTCACTGAAGAAGTCGAGCTGCATGGGGAGTCTCGTTGTAGTCTCGTTGGACTTTATGTTTCTTGCGCTTGTGATCAGCGCTCACCCAAAATCACCACCAGCCAGGCCTAGCCGCGCAGTGAAATATGCTCTGTTCTCCGAGCGAGTGGCCTGCGAACTGCCAGAGGCACTTCGAGCCGACATGGAGATAGTCCAGGGCTAGAGCAGCAGATGTGGACAAAACAGCCATCAATCTACCAGCTGAGACATAGGAAGCAGGAGTGCATAAACCAGCCACAATTTGCTCAATAAAACAGCTGGATTTGTCCTGATTTTGGTGTGGGAAACCATCCTCGTTTGTGCAATAAACAGCTGTGGTGATTTTGTGACAGCTGGATCTCCCATCAAACGGCTGGCCCATGTGACTCTGCAGCTCGGGCCAACAAGCATGAACCATAGGACCACCACCAAAAGTATCCAATGGGAATGGTTGCTATATGCATGGGTTGTTGTTGGTACCCATTGATTGCTCGCCTCCGAGTAGGCCACAATTGTGTATCACTGTACCTGCCATTAGCCGATGATCGTTGATTATTGTTGTTCATTGCTGAGTCGTGTTTCCCATCAAACAACCAATTCTGACCACCATAATAAACTCGAAATGAACGAGCACAACAATGCAACAACCATTGTTGATCATTATTAATCCACAATTCTCAGCCAATATTCATCATCGTTGAGATGGTAGTAGTAGAGCTGTACCATAGCACTTATTCTACCCTGGTTATCTCAGCCAGTTGCCATGGTTGACCATCTGCCATTGAACATCACCACGACTTGGATCCGCCAGACCTCCGGAAGCTCGCCTGAGTGGCGGACCACCTACCAGGCGGGCGAATGTGTGGGGTCCATGCGGTCACCAGTGATGTCTTGGCAGTCGTCGACTGACAGATTTTTTCGAGTCTATGGGGATTTTTGCCGAACAAAATCTGAATATGTGGCATGGCCATTTTGTTGATCTGGACATCGGGATGATTCGGGGTGTATCCTACTCTCTTGAGTTTGATCATCGACCAGTACTAGTAACCATCAGGTTTTGATAGAGGAAAAGCCATGGTTTTTGATGCAAGAAGAGGGGAAGAATCTAGAAATGAACATTTCTGGTTGCAGCTGGCAATTCTTTCCCTTTGGACATCTTTGTCCCCATTTGGTCAGCAATTTGTCACAACAGTCACTAGTGATACTAGTTCATCATATGTTACTCATGGTTCAAGGAGAAGATTGGTTGAATAGTTATGATATGATTGAAACAACGATTATACATTATGACAATAATTGCCAATATATTGATCAGAAAAAAAGCAATAGTACAATGCTCATAGGTCACATGGCTATAGGTCAAAACCCTGTACCCCTGCTTCCCCCGATGCTAAGCATTGTTTTCC
>VSDK01019549.1:425220-449565 GCA_009767595.1 Symbiodinium kawagutii | reverse complement strand
TGTGTTTTTGTTCCTGCCGCTGCCAGTGCCACTGCCATGGTGGTGGTCGCTATCGTGGTCGTTGTTGTCGTTGTTGTTGATGTTGTCGTTGTCGTTGTCGTTGTCGTTGTCGTTGTCGTTGTCGTTGTCGTTGTTGTTGTTGTTGTTGTTGTTGTTGTTGTTGTTGTTGTTGTTGTCGATGTTGTCGTTGTTGTCGTTGTTGTCGTTGTTGTCGTCGTTGTCGTCGTTGTCGTCGTTGTCGTCCTTGTCCTTGTCCTTGTCCTTGTCATTGTCGTTGTCGTTGTCGTTGTCGTTGTCCTTGCCGTTGTCCTTGTCCTTGTCCTTGTCGTTGTCGTTGACGTTGACGTTGCCGTTGCCGTTGCCGTTGCCGTTGACGTTGCCGTTGCCGTGGCCGTTGACGTTGACGTTGCCGTTGCCGTGGCCGTTGACGTTGCCGTTGCCGTGGCCGTTGCCGTTGCCGTGGCCGTGGCCGTTGACGTTGCCGTTGCCGTGGCCGTTGCCGTTGCCGTGGCCGTGGCCGTTGACGTTGCCGTTGCCGTGGCCGTTGCCGTTGCCGTGGCCGTGGCCGTTGACGTTGCCGTTGCCGTGGCCGTTGCCGTTGCCGTGGCCGTGGCCGTTGACGTTGCCGTTGCCGTGGCCGTTGCCGTTGCCGTGGCCGTGGCCGTTGACGTTGCCGTTGCCGTGGCCGTTGCCGTTGCCGTGGCCGTGGCCGTTGACGTTGCCGTTGCCGTGGCCGTTGCCGTTGCCGTGGCCGTGGCCGTTGACGTTGCCGTTGCCGTGGCCGTTGCCGTTGCCGTGGCCGTGGCCGTTGACGTTGCCGTTGCCGTGGCCGTTGCCGTTGCCGTGGCCGTGGCCGTTGACGTTGCCGTTGCCGTGGCCGTTGCCGTTGCCGTGGCCGTGGCCGTTGACGTTGCCGTTGCCGTGGCCGTTGCCGTTGCCGTGGCCGTGGCCGTTGACGTTGCCGTTGCCGTGGCCGTTGCCGTTGCCGTGGCCGTGGCCGTTGACGTTGCCGTTGCCGTGGCCGTTGCCGTTGCCGTGGCCGTGGCCGTTGACGTTGCCGTTGCCGTGGCCGTTGCCGTTGCCGTGGCCGTGGCCGTTGACGTTGCCGTTGCCGTGGCCGTTGCCGTTGCCGTGGCCGTGGCCGTTGACGTTGCCGTTGCCGTGGCCGTTGCCGTTGCCGTGGCCGTGGCCGTTGACGTTGCCGTTGCCGTGGCCGTTGCCGTTGCCGTGGCCGTGGCCGTTGACGTTGCCGTTGCCGTGGCCGTTGCCGTTGCCGTGGCCGTGGCCGTTGACGTTGCCGTTGCCGTGGCCGTTGCCGTTGCCGTGGCCGTGGCCGTTGACGTTGCCGTTGCCGTGGCCGTTGCCGTTGCCGTGGCCGTGGCCGTTGACGTTGCCGTTGCCGTGGCCGTTGCCGTTGCCGTGGCCGTGGCCGTTGACGTTGCCGTTGCCGTGGCCGTTGCCGTTGCCGTGGCCGTGGCCGTTGACGTTGCCGTTGCCGTGGCCGTTGACGTTGACGTTGACGTTGTCATTGTTATTGTGGGTGTGGTTGTGGTTGTTGTGGTTGTTGTCGTCGTTTTTGTCGTTGTCGTTGTCGTCGTTGTTGGCGTTGGCGTTGGCATCGCCGTTTGTTCCTCGTCTTTGTCGTCGCCATGGTTGTTTTTGTAGCTGGTTGTGTTGTTGTTTTCTTGTTGGTGTTGTTGGCAATCCTGGTTGTTTGTTATGTTGTTGTGGTTGGCTGTTGGTTGGTTTTGTAGATGGTTGCGGTGGTTATCGTGTGCATCGGCATGAGTTGACCTGCAGGTGTCTGAGGAAGTGGAAAAACAGCAGCAACGAACAGAAGATCTCAAGGTGACATGGCCCTGCTGGGGCTGGGGTTAGGGAGGACCATCTCCAATTATCTCTACACATGACCCTCCATGCTTGCACCAGCTAAAATTTAGCTAATACATGCTAATACCAGCTAGCTATTTCAGTGGCAGAATCTTGGATGTGCTAGGGTGGATGGCAATCGTTAGTATGGTCTTATGTCAGGCAAACCACGCGAATACAGCTGATCGTAAAACCAGATTTCTCTGGAGGACGGTAGTCGTCCAATTCGGATTTGTTTTTGTGTGTGCAAGACTTCATAGGACACTGGAATCGGAGATTGATCACATCATTTGCCACTGAATGTTGGTTTGCTATGATGAGCTGGGCCTACAGCTCTGTCCTACAGCTCTCAATGCATGCGTGCTGTTAATTTCTTTTGAGAGAGAATGCGGCTCCCCACCCGCCATCCCCAGATAAGCCACGAGCCTGATGGTGCGTCAGTCTTTTGGTGCATTGTAGAGCAAGATTGTCCACAAACGAGATGAACAAAACTCAGATCATCAATTCTCCCCTACCATGTGACATTTTGGGATGGTAGCAGAGGGTATCAGAGGCTATCCAATCCGTGACCAATGCCCAAACTGACCTTGGGGCGCCAGTGTTGCTGTCGTGCAGTTCGATCTTCACAAAGTGGCTGTTCTAGCACTGACACATCGAGACGCCGAATTGAAGGTCTTCGAATCTTGGACTGTAGCATTGGTCCAAGATGGGGTGAAACTCCCAACAACTTTTTCTCCCAACGAGTGCTTGATGATGTTTCTGGGCAAGTTGGATTCTTCAACGTGTGTTGGAGGACGGACATGTTATGCACCCTGAGTGTGTGGAACATGTAATCGAATCCGGGGCCTAACCTGGGATATGAGATTGCTCGAAGAATCGACTGGGGGTGACAAGCAGATCCGCTTGGAACTAAGACGCTCGGTATGCGCGTTGGGTTGGCCCCGGACCTAGGCACAGTCCAAACGTTCATCATTATACTTGGCAGGCATCATGCCCTTTCTTGACCGTGTCCAAATCTGCACACTTTCACAACACTTTCAGTGTCGTGGATTTTCTCGTGATCTTTTGGAATTCGACGCAGTATCCCCTCAATCACTGAATGCTGGTTCAGTTTCTGTGTTGGATCGCCATGCGTTGTTCGTGAATGGTTTGTGCAGCCAGAGAGAAAAGCCAGAAGAGGAAGTTCGGAACGACCATCTGTTTCGATCATAGAAAGACATGAACACAATCCACTCATCATGTCAGAAACAGGATTCGTATTTTCCACGTAGTTGCAAAGAATTCATTCCTGGTTTACTACTCAAGATTCCGATTTGTTGAGATGCGGACCAACCGTTCGTACTTCAGGATTCATCATGAGGTTACTCCGGGCTCGCCCCATTCCCCGTGGCCACCGCCCAAGACACACCTGTTAAGACCACAATCAGCATGTCGCACCGGCGTTATGAGGGAAGGCCAATGCCAGGTACCAGTATGACTCAAATGCCTTTTGGTATGATAACATTTACAGTGCAAGGCTATCATGCTACTCCAATGCTGATGGACAAATCTATTTTTCGGAGATTTACACAGTATAAGTGGAACAGACAGTATAACATATAGTATAACTCTAAGTTACACTAATCTTAAAAACATGTTTTGTGCCTGTACATGATCCTCCAATCTATCACTCTGTTTTTCGCTGCCGAGGCCACTGAGATTTGGTCCAAGTGGTCCTTGCCAGGGCCCATCCCACGGCGTCCCACGAAAGAGTCCTCGCGGATCAAGGTGGGCATGGGATGGGAGCCCCGTGGAAACCAGAGCTGGAGACTTCAAGGGCTCGGAGTTTTACTGCGAAAGGCTACAGACCTGGGGCTGAAGCTTTTAGAATCCATCAGCCGGGAAGCTTTTCGCAACAACTGATGTTCAATCATGAGTCCTGGAAGGATCAAGGGGATCAACCAGCCATTGGTGACATGTCAGATGAGTTGAGTACAGTTTGGTGATCATTGAGGTTCACGACATCCTGACCCATACAAGTTTGAAGAGAAACGTCCTTTCTTCATGGTGGGAAGACCATCCAAAACTTGAAATTGTTTTATATAGATGGATAGCACACTGATAAGACTGTCATGTGGCAGCTTTGTTGCCAGCACCATCCCGTTTCAAGGATCCTCGCATTCTCCAAAAGGCTGCTGGATTCTGGTGGGAAACCTCTGATTTGAAGGGCTGTGCCAGCAATTTCAGAAAGCACATGACCAGAATCAACCGATTCCTTCGTTGAATCTTGAGCAACGCTGGCCCGCTGGCCCCAGGACCAAACGCGCCTCCGGGCAAAAAGGAGGCGTTTCCCGGGAACTGCACGGTGAGACTGGTGACGGTCTGCTACTGCCTGGTGTACTGGTTACCAGGTTCTCAGGAGGTACAGCCTTGGATGGTTGGCTTCCTGAGACAACTATGATGTTTGTATCGGAGGTCCCCTGTTGCCCATGTCTCAGCAACTGGAGTAGCCTGCATCCATCACTCCGTTGTCAACCAGTCAAAGAATCAACTCATCCATCTAGGAGACATAATTGGACAAGCATTCAAAGGAAACATTGAATCCAAAACATCCAAACAAGCTAGCGAGCCATCCAAACAAGCTAACAAGACATTCAAAGAAGCTAACAAGACATCCAAAGAAGCACTGAAGCAATATCCTCAGCACAGACTCTTCTGGCCTCGAGGTGGAACCATGTGGCACGCTTCGTTGCCTATGCCTTTGCCAAGAACCGAAGGAGATCGAGCACACCTTCCTCGACCTTGTGGTTCTTGGCCTTCAGGGTCAAGGCTGGGCGGCTGAAGATCGACGTGGAATCGAAGAATTCCATGAGTGAAACATGATGAAACCGTGTGAAACCGAGACTGTCAATCCTGATCCTTATCCCTTTGCTTGTCCTGCTGCCATTCTTCTTGTCCTCCCTTATCCCTTTACAACTGGATTGTTTTACTGTTCTGGTTAGTCGTGTGAGTGTCCAGGGCTTGATTCGTTTGGGCCATTCCTTCGCATTGACATTTTCAAGCAACGATTTGAATCCATTGCAATTCAACTTACGAGCGCAAAGCGACACCGGGTGAGCCAGTCTCAGGTGGCGGCCAACGTTGAAACTAATGGCGATAGAGTTTAAATCACTTGACCACCAGGGCTGGCAAGGCGGTGGCAGAAGTTTCCGAAACAAGACTTGTAGGGAGGCTGGCCGCGATGCAATGATGACAGAGCGATCCACTGAAAGAACAACCGGCGGCCAGAATCTGTTTGCTTGTTTCTTGGTCTGTTCGCCTGGCAGATTATATATATCTACCTTCTAGTTGTCTAATGACATATCAAATCGATCTATCTATCTGTCTGTCTGCCGTTTGTCTGTCTCTCTGTCTCTATCTATTTGGCGCTCTCTATCTCTACCGAACTCCTTTGATCTCTGTCGGCCTCTACTTGGAACATCAAAGGTTCCCGCAACCGTCGTGAAACCTTCAGTTTTTGAACATTTGTTGCAGTGCTTGAGCCACAGACCGCGCCCGCTGTCTTGCCGAGCATATCTGTCCAACATACCGGTGCACAAAACGATTGTAAGGTTTCAAGTGATTCCAATGTTACACAGGTGCATGTCTCTGTTTACAGCTCTTCTTTTGGACTACCTGCTGCAACTTTGTATAAGTCGGAGGGTTTGTCTTCCAAACTTCTTTCGATCACTGTAGTCATAGTCATCAACTAAGCCCCAGCATTGTTAAGACTGTTGCTGACTGACCACTATCGAAATTCTTAATCATCGTGAACGCATGAAGGAGTCAATGTTCTGATCCCCCGAGTGTCACCAAGTTGTTCAGCCATCTTCTTGCCTAGGCCACAGAGTGTCTATGCCATAGTAGCCATGTTGGTACCCATGGGGTCATGATCACCAGCCATTCCCATGGGGTCAACCCCCGCCTGGAGGAGCTGTGTGATCTCTTCCAGTCGTCCTTCGACGAAAAGTTTGGAGTCTACGAGGCAGGGCATCGACCTGGCCATGGAATCCCGCCCCTGGATGGACCTGGCTGCGATCACCGTTATCGCTGCATCGCTCCAGCGATCGCTGTTGTCCTGGCACAGCGCTGGCTTCGGAAGCCCACAGCTTCTGTTTGGGCATCCAGAATGCTACACGGTTAAGAGATGTAAAGAAGTGAAAAAACTGAAAGAAGTGTAAATCCCCAAGTGCAGGAGATAATTGTACACAGTAAAATCCCCAATTGTCGTTCCCATCAACGCTTGGGGTGAGCTGCTTGGGGCAGGCCTTCATGATGTGCGTGCGTCGCGCGGAGATCGAGCAGAGCGTGAAGGAGAAGCTTCATCGACCCAAAAAGGTCCGCTGGCGCCCAGTGAAACCCCTGAAGGAGGAATATCTGCTGGGAGATCCAGCAACCCAAGCCATTGCCATCCTAAACCAGCGGCCATTTCAACCACAGGAGGTTTCCCTGTGCTGTGTGTGGATGATATGGATCAGTGTTTGTTTCAAGTAGTGGCCCTCACCCCCAATAATCATCCTGTTTGCTCCCAGTGCCATAAGTTGATCTTCATTAGAAATTTGGACTCTTTGGGACACTGCCCACACCGCTGGCAATGCCATTAGAATCTACTGCAGAGTGATACAAGACCATTGCGTAGAAAAGTGTTGCCCAAATTTAGGTTTGATGACAGTGGGTTTGTTCTTCTTAGGAACGGTCAATCAGCTAGAATCATTCTACTTGATGGTTATAAGATGTTATAAGTTATGATGGATGCTCAAAAAGTGCTCTTGTCAATCATGTTGTACAGCAAACATGGCTGATGCCTCATGAGTGCTGACAAATGTCAAGCATCGTTCAATTGATAGCCTTCATTGTTGTCAACTGTCGCGCCAATTCACCAGGGGGCAAGACTTTTTATCAGAAAATAAGACTTGGCGACGGTCCCAGGTTGCGGAGAAGTCTTGCACATTCGAAGAACTGGAGTCCGAGATGATCAGTGACTTGAAACAAGGGCCCTGGTGGCTCGAAACCCGCGGGTGGACTGCGCATGGTTGAAACCAGGCTGTTTTATAGCAACAAACCAACCATTGTGTGATTTACATGTTTTCCATTTTTGACGTATGTATCCTTCCATTCCAAGACACCCATCTTCACCAGAATCTCACACTTGTTTCAACATTTCTCCAGAACTTCAACAGAAGCTGCCCGAGCACGGTCGCCAGAACTGGCCCTGCAAAAGCCAGTCACAGATATATTTCCCTCAAAACTGTTTTTCCATGACATTTTTTCTCCACTGGTTGAAAAAATAACAGCACAAAGGGTGAACTCAGGCAGATTTTCTTTAGAATCGAACATTCGGGTGGGTTGCTGGTCGCACACGAATCCTCCGTTGTGACTCACGGTTTTTCCCAGGAACCGCGATAAAATCCGATAAAAAACCCGATAAACATCCCATGAACATCCTGTTGGCATCCCCTTGGCATCCCCTTGGAATCCCCTTGGTGTCTCCCAGGCAGCTATACAGACGCCTTCGAAGAAGCGGGCGGCACTGAGGAGGTCTCTGCTCAACTGCCGGAAGTGTGGCTGGTCGTTCGCTGCGCTCAGAACTGGTGGTTTGATGACTGATTCCAAGGGAATTTGAAGGGGATTTTCAAGGGATTTTATGGGATTTTCATGGGATTTTCAGGGGATTTTCATGGGATTCTTATGGGAAGCGAATGGCATTTTCATGGGATTTGACAGCGCTGTTTGATTTGATGTTTATACCCCGATTAGAAATTGATGGAAATGGTAGTTATACATACTGCTTATCATTGTGACTTAGTTAATGGTTATACTGCATATCCATTTACGTTTTTGGCACACGGATACCATGATTCTGATAATATATGATAATAGTTTGTTGGGTTTGACACCAGAACATCCCTACTGCATGCCATGCTGTATGTCCGTACCTTCAAACGCGTTTTGTAATTTTGTCGTATGCCTGCCGAAATAGATTGGTAATCTATTGATCGGATCACTGTGCAGTCCGATGATGGGATGAGCACTTTTGATTTTCAGGTTGCATTGGTATCGATTGCAAACTTCTTTCAGAGGGAGATCATGCATGTAAAAGTTGATCGAACGCAGGTATCCTATAGTATCCTATCATACTTGTTCAATGCAGCTTTGCTCATGCCCCCATGTACTTTTTGCAAAAGAATCGAGAAGCACAAGGGAGTTTATCAACAGGGGAACCAACTAATGCAGTTGCTGATGAAATGCCAAGTAACCTTTTTGTTCATACGTCATACGTGAAGGTTCTCAATTTCTTACATGTGGGTAATGGGTCTAGACTCTGAAGCCCTCAGCGAACTGGTGATTCCCTGCCCAAGGGAGCATCGTTAGGTAGTCGGCGCGCAATTGTAAAAGACCCTTATGAAACATGTTCATGGCCAGAAAACATTGTAAAAACCACGGCGAAGCACATGTCGTGAAACATGAGAAGTATGTGTGTTTTTTTTGTTTTCTTGAATATGTTGGGATATTCCCAACATTTCCCAATACACTGGATGAGTTCCAAAGCATGGACTTGCTGCCACGCTTCAGTCAGAAGAGCAAATGAGTGAAGTCACGTAGTTATCAAACTGTAAGCGATGAACAGACGATGAGAGCATAGGAACATCATCATAATCGTCATCATCACAATCCTCATCATCATCTTCATCGTCATCGTCATCGTCATCATCGTCATCGTCATCATCATCGTCGTCGTCATCGTCATCATCATCATCATCATCATCATCATCATCATCATCATCATCATCGTCATCATCGTCATCATCTCCATCATCGTCGTAGTAGTCGTAATCATCACCATCATCATCATCATCATCATCATCATCATCATCATCATCATCATCATCATCATCATTGTCATCCTCATCGTCATATCAGCATCACCATCATCATCAACATCATCACCACCATCACCATCATCACCACCATCATCATCATCATCATCATCGTCATAGTCATCGTCATCGTCATCGTCATCGTCATCGTCATCGTCATCGTCATCATCATCGTCATCATCATCATCATCATCATCATCATCATCATCATCATCATCAGAATGAATAGGGTATCCTTTTCCCAGCAGAAGGGACTAGTGAAAAAGTGTGCCAATTACAGAAACAATCCAAGGCCAAGTCCTATATAATATTATATGAAAGCCATTGTGAACCATAGAAAATGATGGGAACCAGATGGATGTCAATTCACAATGATTGACGGTAAAAAGGATGTCAATATAAGGTGCATAACCAACTCGCCAAATCTTCTGAGGGATGCCGGGATTGTGCCCCCGTTCTGAGGGCAGAACTTGTCCGCAGCTACCGACATGGACGTGTGCGACAGGATTTGGGTTTCGAGATTTTGGGCCTGAAGTCTTTGTGTCTTGGTGCATGGTGAGGTGACGAGCGACAACGAACACCGAATTTCTTGCGGAGGGCAGATCCCTGTCATCAATGCACTCCTGAAGTCCAACAACTGCTGGGGGCTGACGCGAATGCAGTGGATCTGGTCACCCTTTAGGGTCCCCAAGTGAGGTATCGAGTCAACCATCGCTGGCTGCAGAAGTTTGAGGATGAGGCGCCTGGGAACATCCTGCAAGGGTCCACACCATGGTAGGTCGAGGCTGGCAGCCATTGGACTCATTAGTCGCTGTGGGAAAAGGGTGACTTATACTTCCCATCTTAAACCGGCAAATGTTTCAGTCTTAACATGCATGGCCAGATTGGGCAGTTACAAGCTGTAACAGTTGTTAGTTGTCAAGGGTTGCCACTGAGACATTGACATCCACAGAGTAGGTCATTGAAGCACCACTTCTAGTGAGACAATAATCCGAAGGTAAGTTGAGTGAAATTTCTCATTCCAGAGCGCTCCTCTGTACCTAAATGCTGTAATGAAGCCAGAACCCTCGACTGTTTGAGATCCAGCTTTCCGATGAATTCAAACTTAAGGGATGGTAAGGTCCGTTCCACATTGTTTCCGCAAACACTTGAGCAACTCGTATTCACCACACTTATGACGCTGATTCCATCATGCCTACTCGGATGAATCCAATCACTATCCCAGAAGTGACTGGTCTTGAAGGTTCTGCTGGTCCACTTCATGAGACCAGGCTACGTTCAGAGGGGATTTCCCATTTCGTGTGCTTGTGTGGCAGATGTTGCTTTTTATTAAGCATGACTAAATATCATTGCCCACTACAGAACATTTCTAGGTCATTTGTAGCGTTTGGTTGTTACCATTTGTTTTTTTCCATTTGGTTGTTCTAAGTCATCACTAAGTCATTACTAGTTACTAGTCATCATTAGCAGTTGTTCTATTCAGTATTGCTATCCATGACTATCCACATCAACTGGGATCCATAATTAACCACTATTAATTAACCATTATTATCCTCATTATCAACCACTATCAACCATCATTAACCTATGATTCACCACTATTAATCGCATTAAATCGCCATTTTTGGCTGGTATATCCCCTATTTTTGTTGGTTATTGCTTACTCTCCCCTAGTATTCACTACTATTAAGGGGATCCATTGCACACACAAGGCGTCCCTGGCCGCCCAGGTGCAGCGTCTGGCCAGCAACACCCGGGGCATCGCCACCATTGCACCCATGAAAAGCTACGACCGCTCGCGAGCCAAGGCGACGGACACGAAGCACCAGCGACCTCGAAATTGAAGCCATGATCAACCACTAAAGCTAGGAGATTCGTATGCGATTGGTTCTGAGAGATTGATATATATATATATATATATATGTGTTCTTTTTCCCTAAACTAGTAGAGATATAGAAATAAGACTATAATATGTGTATATACATAAATGGCAATTGCTTCACCTGCACCACTAAGAGCAAATTCAAGTCTTGGAGCCTAAATTTGAGGCTCAGATTTAGCATGGCAGAATTGTGAAAATGCAGCTGGAGCTCAACCATTGAGGCCCAGCACATACCCATTGGCACGATATTGCTGTAGATCCAAAGGGTGGATCAAAACCCAGCGGATGTTGAGAGAAAAGCATCTACTCTATGACTGTATGGTCATCATTTCATCTATGTTCATCTATGTTCATCTATGTTCATCTATGTTCATCTATGTTCATCCATGTTCATCCATGTTCATCCATGTTCATCCATGTTCATCTATGTTCATCTATGTTCATCTATGTTCATCCATGTTCATCTATGTTCATCTATGTTCATCTATGTTCATCTATGTTCATCTATGTTCATCTATGTTCATCTATGTTCATCTATGTTCATCTATGTTCATCTATGTTCATCTATGTTCATCTATGTTCATCTATGTTCATCTATGTTCATCTATGTTCATCTATGTTCATCTATGTTCATCTATGTTCATCTATGTTCATCTATGTTCATCTATGTTCATCTATGTTCATCTATGTTCATCTATGTTCATCTATGTTCATCTATGTTCATCTATGTTCATCTATGTTCATCTATGTTCATCTATGTTCATCTATGTTCATCTATGTTCATCTATGTTCATCTATGTTCATCTATGTTCATCTATGTTCATCTATGTTCATCTATGTTCATCTATGTTCATCTATGTTCATCTATGTTCATCTATGTTCATCTATGTTCATCTATGTTCATCTATGTTCATCTATGTTCATCTATGTTCATCTATGTTCATCTATGTTCATCTATGTTCATCTATGTTCATCTATGTTCATCTATGTTCATCTATGTTCATCTATGTTCATCTATGTTCATCTATGTTCATCTATGTTCATCTATGTTCATCTATGTTCATCTATGTTCATCTATGTTCATCTATGTTCATCTATGTTCATCTATGTTCATCTATGTTCATCTATGTTCATCTATGTTCATCTATGTTCATCTATGTTCATCTATGTTCATCTATGTTCATCTATGTTCATCTATGTTCATCTATGTTCATCTATGTTCATCTATGTTCATCTATGTTCATCTATGTTCATCTATGTTCATCTATGTTCATCTATGTTCATCTATGTTCATCTATGTTCATCTATGTTCATCTATGTTCATCTATGTTCATCTATGTTCATCTATGTTCATCTATGTTCATCTATGTTCATCTATGTTCATCTATGTTCATCTATGTTCATCTATGTTCATCTATGTTCATCTATGTTCATCTATGTTCATCTATGTTCATCTATGTTCATCTATGTTCATCTATGTTCATCTATGTTCATCTATGTTCATCTATGTTCATCTATGTTCATCTATGTTCATCTATGTTCATCTATGTTCATCTATGTTCATCTATGTTCATCTATGTTCATCTATGTTCATCTATGTTCATCTAGTGTTCATCTGTGTTCATCTGTGTTCATCTGTGTTCATCTGTGTTCATCTATGTTCATCTGTGTTCATCTATGTTCATCCATGTTCATCTATGTTCATCTATGTTCATCTATGGTCATCCATGTTCATCTATGTTCATCATTTGTTCATCTACATTCATCTATGTTCATCATTTGTTCATCTACATTCATCTATGTTCATCATTTGTTCATCTACATTCATCTATGTTCATCATTTGTTCATCTACATTCATCTATGTTCATCATTTGTTCATCTACATTCATCTATGTTCATCATTTGTTCATCTACATTCATCTATGTTCATCATTTGTTCATCTACATTCATCTATGTTCATCATTTGTTCATCTACATTCATCTATGTTCATCATTTGTTCATCTACATTCATCTATGTTCATCATTTGTTCATCTACATTCATCTATGTTCATCATTTGTTCATCTACATTCATCTATGTTCATCATTTGTTCATCTACATTCATCTATGTTCATCATTTGTTCATCTACATTCATCTATGTTCATCATTTGTTCATCTACATTCATCTATGTTCATCATTTGTTCATCTACATTCATCTATGTTCATCATTTGTTCATCTACATTCATCTATGTTCATCATTTGTTCATCTACATTCATCTATGTTCATCATTTGTTCATCTACATTCATCTATGTTCATCATTTGTTCATCTACATTCATCTATGTTCATCATTTGTTCATCTACATTCATCTATGTTCATCATTTGTTCATCTACATTCATCTATGTTCATCATTTGTTCATCTACATTCATCTATGTTCATCATTTGTTCATCTACATTCATCTATGTTCATCATTTGTTCATCTACATTCATCTATGTTCATCATTTGTTCATCTACATTCATCTATGTTCATCATTTGTTCATCTACATTCATCTATGTTCATCATTTGTTCATCTACATTCATCTATGTTCATCATTTGTTCATCTACATTCATCTATGTTCATCATTTGTTCATCTACATTCATCTATGTTCATCATTTGTTCATCTACATTCATCTATGTTCATCATTTGTTCATCTACATTCATCTATGTTCATCATTTGTTCATCTACATTCATCTATGTTCATCATTTGTTCATCTACATTCATCTATGTTCATCATTTGTTCATCTACATTCATCTATGTTCATCATTTGTTCATCTACATTCATCTATGTTCATCATTTGTTCATCTACATTCATCTATGTTCATCATTTGTTCATCTACATTCATCTATGTTCATCATTTGTTCATCTACATTCATCTATGTTCATCATTTGTTCATCTACATTCATCTATGTTCATCATTTGTTCATCTACATTCATCTATGTTCATCATTTGTTCATCTACATTCATCTATGTTCATCATTTGTTCATCTACATTCATCTATGTTCATCATTTGTTCATCTACATTCATCTATGTTCATCATTTGTTCATCTACATTCATCTATGTTCATCATTTGTTCATCTACATTCATCTATGTTCATCATTTGTTCATCTACATTCATCTATGTTCATCATTTGTTCATCTACATTCATCTATGTTCATCATTTGTTCATCTACATTCATCTATGTTCATCATTTGTTCATCTACATTCATCTATGTTCATCATTTGTTCATCTACATTCATCTATGTTCATCATTTGTTCATCTACATTCATCTATGTTCATCATTTGTTCATCTACATTCATCTATGTTCATCATTTGTTCATCTACATTCATCTATGTTCATCATTTGTTCATCTACATTCATCTATGTTCATCATTTGTTCATCTACATTCATCTATGTTCATCATTTGTTCATCTACATTCATCTATGTTCATCATTTGTTCATCTACATTCATCTATGTTCATCATTTGTTCATCTACATTCATCTATGTTCATCATTTGTTCATCTACATTCATCTATGTTCATCATTTGTTCATCTACATTCATCTATGTTCATCATTTGTTCATCTACATTCATCTATGTTCATCATTTGTTCATCTACATTCATCTATGTTCATCATTTGTTCATCTACATTCATCTATGTTCATCATTTGTTCATCTACATTCATCTATGTTCATCATTTGTTCATCTACATTCATCTATGTTCATCATTTGTTCATCTACATTCATCTATGTTCATCATTTGTTCATCTACATTCATCTATGTTCATCATTTGTTCATCTACATTCATCTATGTTCATCATTTGTTCATCTACATTCATCTATGTTCATCATTTGTTCATCTACATTCATCTATGTTCATCATTTGTTCATCTACATTCATCTATGTTCATCATTTGTTCATCTACATTCATCTATGTTCATCATTTGTTCATCTACATTCATCTATGTTCATCATTTGTTCATCTACATTCATCTATGTTCATCATTTGTTCATCTACATTCATCTATGTTCATCATTTGTTCATCTACATTCATCTATGTTCATCATTTGTTCATCTACATTCATCTATGTTCATCATTTGTTCATCTACATTCATCTATGTTCATCATTTGTTCATCTACATTCATCTATGTTCATCATTTGTTCATCTACATTCATCTATGTTCATCATTTGTTCATCTACATTCATCTATGTTCATCATTTGTTCATCTACATTCATCTATGTTCATCATTTGTTCATCTACATTCATCTATGTTCATCATTTGTTCATCTACATTCATCTATGTTCATCATTTGTTCATCTACATTCATCTATGTTCATCATTTGTTCATCTACATTCATCTATGTTCATCATTTGTTCATCTACATTCATCTATGTTCATCATTTGTTCATCTACATTCATCTATGTTCATCATTTGTTCATCTACATTCATCTATGTTCATCATTTGTTCATCTACATTCATCTATGTTCATCATTTGTTCATCTACATTCATCTATGTTCATCATTTGTTCATCTACATTCATCTATGTTCATCATTTGTTCATCTACATTCATCTATGTTCATCATTTGTTCATCTACATTCATCTATGTTCATCATTTGTTCATCTACATTCATCTATGTTCATCATTTGTTCATCTACATTCATCTATGTTCATCATTTGTTCATCTACATTCATCTATGTTCATCATTTGTTCATCTACATTCATCTATGTTCATCATTTGTTCATCTACATTCATCTATGTTCATCATTTGTTCATCTACATTCATCTATGTTCATCATTTGTTCATCTACATTCATCTATGTTCATCATTTGTTCATCTACATTCATCTATGTTCATCATTTGTTCATCTACATTCATCTATGTTCATCATTTGTTCATCTACATTCATCTATGTTCATCATTTGTTCATCTACATTCATCTATGTTCATCATTTGTTCATCTACATTCATCTATGTTCATCATTTGTTCATCTACATTCATCTATGTTCATCATTTGTTCATCTACATTCATCTATGTTCATCATTTGTTCATCTACATTCATCTATGTTCATCATTTGTTCATCTACATTCATCTATGTTCATCATTTGTTCATCTACATTCATCTATGTTCATCATTTGTTCATCTACATTCATCTATGTTCATCATTTGTTCATCTACATTCATCTATGTTCATCATTTGTTCATCTACATTCATCTATGTTCATCATTTGTTCATCTACATTCATCTATGTTCATCATTTGTTCATCTACATTCATCTATGTTCATCATTTGTTCATCTACATTCATCTATGTTCATCATTTGTTCATCTACATTCATCTATGTTCATCATTTGTTCATCTACATTCATCTATGTTCATCATTTGTTCATCTACATTCATCTATGTTCATCATTTGTTCATCTACATTCATCTATGTTCATCATTTGTTCATCTACATTCATCTATGTTCATCATTTGTTCATCTACATTCATCTATGTTCATCATTTGTTCATCTACATTCATCTATGTTCATCATTTGTTCATCTACATTCATCTATGTTCATCATTTGTTCATCTACATTCATCTATGTTCATCATTTGTTCATCTACATTCATCTATGTTCATCATTTGTTCATCTACATTCATCTATGTTCATCATTTGTTCATCTACATTCATCTATGTTCATCATTTGTTCATCTACATTCATCTATGTTCATCATTTGTTCATCTACATTCATCTATGTTCATCATTTGTTCATCTACATTCATCTATGTTCATCATTTGTTCATCTACATTCATCTATGTTCATCATTTGTTCATCTACATTCATCTATGTTCATCATTTGTTCATCTACATTCATCTATGTTCATCATTTGTTCATCTACATTCATCTATGTTCATCATTTGTTCATCTACATTCATCTATGTTCATCATTTGTTCATCTACATTCATCTATGTTCATCATTTGTTCATCTACATTCATCTATGTTCATCATTTGTTCATCTACATTCATCTATGTTCATCATTTGTTCATCTACATTCATCTATGTTCATCATTTGTTCATCTACATTCATCTATGTTCATCATTTGTTCATCTACATTCATCTATGTTCATCATTTGTTCATCTACATTCATCTATGTTCATCATTTGTTCATCTACATTCATCTATGTTCATCATTTGTTCATTTGTGTTCGACGTAAGTACTGTGCCCAAGGTTGTTGCCTGGGAAACAAGATTTCTTGTTGGAGCTCAGCTCGTCATCCCCGTGACTTCAGCAATCCATCAGTGAGGGCCAAACGTTCCATTCGCTGGTGATGGCCTCCCGCTTCGTAGGTGTTGACGCGCTATGGCAGCGACGTGTCCTGCTTAACGGATGTCATGAGGGCCTCGTTGATCTACCCAACCATCGCGGAGGCACCAGAGTGGGCATGATCTACGGTGTATGGAGGGTCCTGTGATCATGAGATGAGTTTAGAAGTGACCCCTGGAAGCCTGGAAGAATCAATGTTGGTAGAATTTCTGGGAACCTACTGGTTTTAGATTTCTTTCCATTTTCAGAAGTGAGTGGAAAGAGCTGCTTCCATGCCAAATGGATTGACTCCCAGATGAGAACTCTTCTCGGTGAAAACTTATGGGGGCCCAATAGTTCCACCGGTCACTCAAGGTCAAGAGCCCATTTGTGGCATACTCCAACTTGAGGCAAGATAGATTTTCCTCCCCTCGATGGACAATTTGTTGGCTTTACTCTGATTTCGCACGATTTCCCAAGATCCCGACGGTTGCGTACCCTGCTTGCAGCTTCATTCAGTGAAAGGTCGCAAATATTTTCAGGTGATTCATCTGCCGGAGATGTTTCAGGTCAATTTATCGGAGGTGAACCATGAGCGAACCGAATCACCGAATTCAGATCCAGTAAGGCTAAGTTGATTTAGTGTTTCAATAAGTACCAGTGATAAAGACTTCCCTACCATTGTATGTATACATGATATGTATATGTGTAAGCATATCTATCATACATATCTACATTTAGATATGATAGCAAACATTTACTACCAGTATCACCGTTCATCATTGGTCGCCGGTAGATCTCCATCCTGTAGGTCTACTCTGCTTTGCTCTTCATCCTGAAGGACAGGTGGAACCAACTGACGTGGGCGTGGCTGATCACCCAGGGTACGGGGCGGGCACCATCGTGCACCTGCAAAACCGTCCTCGCAAGTCATTGCTGGGAACTGTATTTCGCAGGATGATTTTTCCGGTAAGGAGCTGTTGAAGTTTAGATGTGAAATTTGAGTAGTTTAGTCAACTACGGGAGACTTGATGATGCTTTGGGAATATTTGTCTCTCCAAGTTCTCTTCCTGGAAACCAGCTGCATCAGTTTGACACTAGGTGCGACCAATCACATAGGATGAAGACAATGAAGGCAGTGACGTTTGTGTGAGGAGAATGATGATGAGGGTGATGTTGTGTTGCTGGTCCTCGTGATGGTGAATAGGATGATGAGGATGATGATGATGATGATGATGATGATGATGATGATGATGATGATGATGATGATGGAGACAATGATGATGATGGAGACAATGATGATGATGGAGACAATGATGATGGAGACAATGATGATGGAGACAATGATGATGGAGACAATGATGATTAGCCTGGTAAACATATGATATGATGAACAGCCATCACAGATCACACCGCCATTGCCATCGTTTTCCTCGTGACACACTTCGAAGCCGGTCCAGCCGTCCCAACTGCAGGGCAGTGGCACTAGACTAACAATGATGATGATGATGATGATGATGATGATGATGATGATGATGATGATGGTGATGATGATGATGATGATGATGATGATGATGATGATGATGATCTGATGATGATGATGATCTGATGATGATGATGATGATGATGATGATGATGATGATGATGATGATGATACCAAAAGTAACAGTAACATATTCAAATGAATACTCATGATTTAGACAGTAGTTTCCTACCAGTGATTGTTGTACTTGGTTGCAGCTGGACTTGTCATCAAAGGCTTCAGATCCCAGCTTTCACCCGGACTCGATTCGCAACGGCCAGGAAGACCAGGATCAGCCACGCCATGATTTCCGTGTCATGGAAGTGAACGATCGCTTCCAATTTTGTGACTTGGCGCACCAGACACCCCAGGTAAACCAGGGCATGCGATTGATGTCCATGGCGCGACGAAGTATTTACCACTGTGAAACATCATGATAGTGGCCATCATGAAGCGTCATACATCATAATCATTTATGATATTGACATTGATTATCATTTATCATTCTTGGCCATCATGAAGCGTCATACATCATAATGAAGCATCATGACATATCACATCATGAACCACTATTCACTAGCCATGATTATCACCTTTAGTAACCATCATTAAGCATGGTGACTCAGCATACGGATGTTGAAAGATGGAGAAAGCTCGAGAAAGCTGTGTTTCTTCACTGATTCACTGGGCTTCTATTTCTGGGTACAGGACAGATTTGTCCGATGATGCGAAACACCTACTCGTTTAGAGAGGATATAAGACGCTATTGAAATGAAATGGACTACAGCTGTCAGTTTCTCACTGTATGTCCTTGTGTTAATTTCATTGCCGATATCCACCCGCAAGGTATAGTCATGCCATGTCAATCTGCGAATTGTTGCAGCCAGATTTCTCAATGATGGCACCTCCAAAATCATGGACCTACATGGATGTCTCGTTCGATGCAGAAACTCATACCATTTCTTGGGCTAACCTGGGCTTTTCTCAATTCATGGGGGTACCCCGAGTTATCATCCTCAATGAACCATTTATACGCGATAAACCAACCATTTTTGAGGGTCCCCTATGGCTTGAGAAACCCCCGAAACTTGGCACTTGGCAGGTCCCAAGCACTAAGAATCCGTCATCTCACCTGGGGTCACCATCCACCGTCACAGGTCACGATGGCTATCGGGACATCACCCTGCTGTTTGACATGCTCCTTGGTAGCGCCTGTGAGGTCAACATCAATGGTTCAGAATGGCTGGATAAGGCTCGGAGGTGGCTGAATCAATGGTTAATGGCTTGGTAAAGATCCCATCATCAATGCTTGCTCGTTTTATTTCACCAAGATCTTGGTGTGCTTTTTTTTTGATGCTGAGATCTTACGAACAGTTAGCAGGGGTTATAAATTATGTATATACATAGTAATAGCTAACAGGCCTCTGTCTCGTGGGGCAAGCTTCATTGCGGGTTTGACCCGGGCCATGGAAACGTTCCCAGCTGTTTCCCTGCAGCGATGTTCAACTCTGCAGCATGCATTCGCACCGCATGGACCAACAACGTTTGCCTACCCGGAGACGTCATGTTGACCTCAAGTTTTTACAAGTTCACCGCTGAAGATCCAAAAACAGAGCTGAGTCGAAAACGTTGAAGCCAGATCCAAACACGACCGAGGAGCGGTGTGATCTGTGAAGTGCAAATGCAAATCAAAGGTGGGGAGACTGCTGGGACTAGGATTCTTCGGATTTGAACAGAAGTGCATTTTCCACATCTCTTCGACTCATGAAGCTACTTGAAGCTACTGATGATCACTATACTCTTGTGGATGAACCAGGCCATGGAAAGTCGATGTCACAGGTGTTTCATGGGATCTCCAGGCATCCAAGAAGTGAAAAAATCCGGCGGTCACAAGGCGTACCGTGCACCTTGGCGAAGCTGCGCCTTAGATGTGATGATTTACCCAGCGAAGATGGTGATGTTCCGTGGCTATCGTTGGGAAAAAGTGAACTGCTGCTGTCAAATCGCGAGCAAATCGGAGATGTGGGGGGAGTGGAGATGTTCGGAAATCCGATGGCAGCGACATGCCATGATAGCGTAGAAATTGCTCGCAATTTCAGGGTCAGGTGTTGTTGCTGATGAGAAGACTTCTGGATTTGACTTCTTTCACCACTGAAACGATGAGCAGTTTTGAAGTGTTGGGAGGTGTTTCTTCAAGAAAAAGTTGAAGTGAATGTCCACATCATTTGGTTGAGATCCATGAAGGCCGTACTGATTGATCTGGATTCTTCTGACGTAGGCCAACTCATGCGGACTCATGTAAAGTTTTTCCCTACCTTTCTCACCTCCGATCACTCTTAAGATCTGAATCATCCTCACCGGGCCCCAAGCGACATATAGCAAGCCATACCGGGCGTGACCGAGCTTGGGCAACGAAAGGACAGAAGAACAACCAGTCAGCGGGAGGTCAACGACCGGTAAACGACCATGAAGCGACCAGCAACCGACCAGCGCAACACCAGGTGCAGCGGGAGGTCAACGAGCTGATCTTTGAGGCGGCCGTGCAGAACAGCGAGGAGGTGATCCTGGGGTCTCCGGGGTCTCCCGGGGTCTCGGGTTGGAAGTTGCCGGGAGACGTGTACGTGACGTGGAGATCTTCAGACCAACCTGTGATGAACCGTGTTTTCATGCCGTTTTTTGATGACTTCCTTGTCAGGTTCAGGAGCATCAATCTTTGTTTCAGCGTTTACAGCATGGCACAGCCCTTGTCGCTAAAGATGTGAAGACAGGACCTCGCCGAATTGGTGAAGATCTACAAGGTCTCCGGACAGGGCACCAGAGACAAGCCTCTTGGCAGAGCACCTCCGAGACCAGTTTCGGATCGTCACGGTTCCACCACGATTCCAGCTGCCGAGGTGTAGGAGCGGTGTCAGGTTTGGTGGTGATCTGTTCACTTCTGAGGGACTTTGGAAGCAGACCCTCTACTTATTCCGCTGGGAATTTCGACAGAAATGAATGGCTAGTGAGTGCTGTTGGCAATGTTGATTACATACCACTAAGTGGATATTCAGTAGTATACTGAGAATACCTCCAACTGCACAAAACTAGTCTTTCAGCAATACTTTAAACGGCCGCTTCTTTGATACCCCCCTTGGTTCAGCATGATTACTAAATGATTACTGCTACCCATCCCGCTGATGTTAAGTAAAACTACTTGACTCGTCATTACCCCAGAAATGATACACCTCATCTCAGGTCAGCATACAGTGCGGGTACACCAATCAACCCCGTGATTGACCATGAAGCATGGTGGGTGTATGCTATGAGGATCCTACCTTCAGCCATGGTTCCCCCAGGAATGGTCGCTGCGCTCTGCACTACACCTGTCAGCAGGGCGCCTTGAAAGCGACCCGTGTCTTGTTGGCCGCTGGGACCAGCCCCTGGAACGAAGATGATCATGGAGCCACCCAGCTGAAGCAGGGTGCCGTCAGAGAAATCGAATGTGCCCCACTTGATCTTTCCATTTACTGCTGTTGGATATTGTTGTTGTTTTGTTGTTTGTATTACTTATTTCCTAGTCAATCTTGAAAATCAAATGATATCAAATGTGGATGTCCCAAAATTCTTTCTTAACTAACCCCAGCCCCCCAATTTATGTCTTACGGATCTCACCTCTATGTTGGGGATCAAGTGCGAACATGTTGCAGGTTGTGTGGCCTTTGAATTTTGTTGCAGTGAGCCTGCAGTTCTTTTGTAGTTTCCTTTCGGCCCCCAAGTTCTTAAGGTTTGGTAAACGTGCCCATCGTCCCTCAGTGATGGTTCTGAACCTCGTTTGGACCTCGTTTGCTCAGCCTTTTTTCTCACAAGCATCTCCGATGCGTTGGGTTTTTGTTTGGCCAAATCTTCTGGGAGGTGGCACTGCAAGACGTAGCTGGGTAGGTAGCGAAGCGAATCCAAGCGTGAACGGGATGTTGGGTGAGGTGCGTAACTGAGAGGTACTGGAGGAGGGAGCGATACCTGAGGAGGTCAATGGAAGGTGCCCAGGATTTATTTTACCTAGCCTGAAATGTTGTCCCAAATACAAAAAGAAAATGATGTTCTGGACACACATTGTGCGCACAGTTTCTTCTTTACACACTTGCCTGAACAGTAAACAATCTGGAAAAGCGGTGTGCCAGTTCGGTTCTTTTCAAACAAGTCACTTTTTAAGAAGGAGATGGGTTGACATTGATTTCAAGGTGAAAGGAATAGAAATGATGTGGCGTTGGAGTACGAATGGAGTATGGATGGAGTATGAAGTCAAAACCGCCAAAATGTCGTGAGGACAAGAAAGTGGGGAACATGTTTGCGTCACAATGTCCATATTTCATATTTCCAATTCACTTCTGCTGCAAATCAAGATGGCTGTGTCTAATAGCTGTACCGGGTAATCCTCAGCTTTGTATTGCCTTGTACGGCCGGGTCAGCCAGAACAAGCGATGGAGGATTGTGGCCTCCACCGGGGAGATTCATCGAATCTGTGCAACGGCCGTTGGTTTCTGAGGTTCTTCCCTTCGAGTTGGCTCTGAAACAGAAACTCTTCGATACCTTGGAGCTCACCTTATCTGCCATGATGCTCAAGGTGGGGCTGCAACGGTGCCGTCCTCCCGGGCGATTGGTGGAACTCTGAAGCGCCAGGCGGTACGGTGTGTCAGGCGCTTCCCAAGCCTTGCGTCCCTTCCTTTTTAAGATCAAAGCTTAGGACTAAGCACATCCAGTACTGAGCCAACTCTAGGTACGTCAACACTATCATGAAAACACAACAGAACTTGTATGCCATGAGCAGAAGCAAGGCTACGTAGTTTGCATCGGATCATCCATCATCAACAGGGATTAACTTTTTCCAAGTCAAAACCTCGTTGCGAACGGTGAGTTCACAGGGGCTAAATTGTTTGGGAAATACATTTGCTAATTTCACACTCCTTCGATTCCCATGTAAATTCATAGATTAGTGCAACTACCTCCCAATCGTTGATAAGTCAATGTCGGACGTCATGACTGGACACTATCACACTCAACGGAAATCATGGGTTTCTCTGTGTTGGAGACCCTTGTTGGATAGTCTGGCGTTCAGTAGCGTTCGTCCCATTGTTGGTAGGTTCACTGTCGTTCTTTTGGAGACCTTGTTGGCTTGCAATTGCGGCTCAGGGCCCTCGTTTCGGGAAATGCTTACATCGCATTGCTGAGCAGATTCTGCCCTGGTGGTGTGCCAACATTGTAGCTCGACCAGAAGTTTGAATCGACCTGGCCAAACAGTTCTGATCCAAAGTAAAAAAATGGTTATGACGATGACGATGATGATGATGATGATGATGATGATGACGATGATGATGATGATGATGATGAGGATGATGACGATGACCATGGCGATGACGATGACAAAGACGATGACAATGATGATGATGATGATGATGATGATGATGATGAAGAAGAAGATGATGATGATGATGATGATGATGATGACGATGATGACGATGATGACGATGACGATGACGATGACGATGATGATGATGATGAAGAAGACGAAGATGATGATGATGATGATGATGATGATGATGATGATGATGATGATGATGATGATGATGATGATGATGATGACGATGACGATGACGATGACGACGACGATGTCGATGATGAAGACGATGACAATGATGATGATGATGATGATGATGATGATGATGATGATGATGATGATGATGATGATGATGATGATGATGACGATGACCATGACCATGACCATGACCATGACCATGACCATGACCATGACCATGACCATGACCATGACCATGACCATGACCATGAC
>VSDK01019549.1:400187-416966 GCA_009767595.1 Symbiodinium kawagutii | reverse complement strand
GGTTCAGCAAACACAAGTAGTTGTGCGAAAGGTTTGTGGATGCTTGTGGTATAAAGGCTTTGCTAGAATAGACCCTGAAACACAGGCAAAGCGCAGAATAAAGATGTATGTACAGCTACTAAAAGCACCTCCAGTCAGGGTGGTATAGTAGACCGCTTCTTGAACCAGAACAAATGCAAGTGGATGGGCACTTCATTGATGAAGCACTTTGGTGCTTATTCAGCTTTGCAATGTGATGAGAGGAAGACACAGGAAGAGAAGGAGAAACAAAAGGAAGAGAGGATAAGCTGGAGAAGAGGAGATGAAATTGGCAAAAGTTTCACAAATTTTTGGAAACACCCAGACTTAAGACTTACTCATCTTAGCTCATCTTCGCTCATCTTAGCTCATCTTAGCTCCATTCGGAAACTTTCACGTGATCACCGCCGCGCACATGCTGCGCGCTGCACGGCGCCAGGTCCAATGGATCGATGGATCCTGTTGCAGCGCCTTGCACTACGCCTTGGCTTTGAAGCGCTCGGCCGTGGTGGACTTCCTGCGGTCGCAACGAACCATCACGGAGGTGCTGGGTCGGTGCGGCACGAAATGGCCGGCAGATTTCGTGGGTTCGATTAAGCCGGTTTGGGGAGCCCCAAAAAATGGTTGGTTTACTACCAAAAATGATGAATGTAAAGGATGATAGCTGGGGGTACCCCTATGAATTGAGAAAGCACATAACCGTTGTTTCAGCGAGGTTGACCATGAGCAGGAGTTTGATTAACAAGCTGCTGTTATTCACAGAAATATGGCGTAAGGAAAGCCATTGCGTTTTCTAATTCTTCGCTGCCGTATAGTGGGCAGAAGTTGATGATCATTGGAGCCAGGGAACAAAATCCCATGAAAGGAACATACTCCTCAAAGCGTCCCTGCGAAACATGTGCCCAATGATTTGTAATTTTTGTTGAGTTTTGACAACAAGCGTGCTGGTTTGAGCTGAAGATGATGACTTTGCGCAGGCATACCCAATGTGGGTTCTTTTTCTGCAAGCTGCAAACTGAATCTGAAAATTCGAGCTGGTCAGAACCCTGCGAAAACGACCATACATTGCAAAGACTGGTTTTGTATCGGTATCCATTGAGAAACCACCTCAAATTTAATGACCAGCAGAAAGAAGCATCCGCGTAGCTTCAACATCTGCAGCTTGGACACCTGTCCACAGAGCTGATACTTGAACTTCCAGGTGTTGTGTTTTTGTGTTTCTGAGACATCACTTTTGAAGGAAACATGCCAGCGGAACCACTCACTAGTTTAATGGAAAGTTCTGCGGAAAACCTCCAAATCGCACATAAACATATTTCGGAGGGTGTCGCTTAGATGTTGTAAGCGGCTTCATTTTGAAGAGTATGCACACAGTCGAATAAATCACGCAGAAGGAAGAGAGAGAGGGGGAGAGAGAGAGGGGGGCGGAGGAACAAAAGCAGGACATATCGTGACATCCATGGAAACGACTGGATGCAGCATTTTCATGCATTTTCTAGATGAGAGAGCACCTGTATAGGAAATGCACGGCTTCAAGCAGGAGCACGGCGCACGGGGATTCATCTTAGGCACATGCACCATGAGCTGCTGTGTCAGGTGCCATTGAAGCACAACAGCATCCAAGATATTGCCCAGTACCTGCTGAAAGCTGTACAGGCCAGTGGTTGAGCGGAAAATCATCTCATTGCATGGAGTGGGGGGGGGAAGATCACCCCATAAATTGGCATTGGGGCACTACAAATTGATGCTGATCTTGGCAATGTCACAGAGAGAACTCCTAGCAGCTTAACATTGGTTTTTCAAAATAGGAAAGGAAAATCTGAGTGTGAGGATGGCTGTGAGGATGGCTCAAAAATTGAGCCCCGAACTTGGCTTGGCTCCCAACCAAAGATCACCAAATCTATGGCAAGAATGGCTGTTGAGTGTACCCCTTAGTCACCCATGGTTTTGAGACGGCCGTCACATCAGGAAGGCTGCTGCGGAGCGCGAAACATGCAGGCGGCTGTGGAAAACCAAGGGCAAGGACGGCAGGACGGACACTGGGTGCAAGGATTTATCATAGGCTGTTTCTTAATCATGCCTAGTTGCCAATTAAATGATGAAATGGTTCAATTATGGTAATGATTATGATGAATATTGGTTGATGGAGGAGACAGTTCGAATTGAAGCATGGGGTCCTCAATTTGATCGATGTGAAGACTGCGATGCTGGTAGATCTCTGGACAGATACTCCAGTTTAAAGCAGCCACAAAAAGACCAACTGCTTCTTGTTGTTGTTGGTGTGACTACTATGAAAATATGTGATATGTGTAGCTGGTGGTTTCTCAAAATAGGGGTATATACCCTCAAATCATCCAACTTTAGCAATTTCTAACAATAAACCAAGGATTCTTTGGGTTCCCTTTTTTGAAAAACCATCATACAGATATCATACGGACATAGACAGCACTTTGGAACGCTGTTGTGACCTTCTTTGCGGGTTTTTCTCTCTAAAGGCCTCCTGCCTGAACAAGCCCATTATGGAGATTGTAGACATTGGTAGGCATGGTTCGCTCAGGGGTTTGTCCAGGCATGGGTGTGGCAAGCCCAGTGAACGGCCATCTAACATTCCATAACTGCGTAATGGTAACGCAGGAATAATAAACCTCTGGTTATTAACCGGGGGAGGTTACCATTTTAAAGGATATCCCCTATTTATCAACCCAGTGTTTATTAATCCTGGGTAGACACTCAAATTGTTCCATAGCGGTTGGGCACCTTGTAATCCTGGCTGTTCACATGCCGAGAGCCGAAGAGTCTGGCTGGGATGTGCATGGCACCTACCCATCGCTTTTGGGTGGTCAATACATGCACGTTGGATTGTTGTGGGGCCACGCGGCAGCGCAGCGCAGTTCCTGAAGAAGGAAAAGGACGCCATTCCCTTCAAGGAAGTCCTTCGGTTGGGGCTCTCAGAACAGCTACTGCTGGCCATTTTGATTCGCAGGGCCTTCTTTTGGGGGAGTAGACCCTGCCAGACTCGCGAGCTATACAACAGGGGAGTCGCTGAAGTGAACAACGAAGAAATTCTGAAAGAGTCGGTCACCAGACATTAGCATGACGCGGTCACTCCACGGAAACCGTGCAGAGACATTGCTCAAACCAATTCTATGTTTGGCTATGCGCTCAACTTCCAGCCTCTTCAAATGCAGTTGTGCTTCTCACCAGGGCTATGTCCTGTTTCAATCTGACAAGAAATGATTGGCACCTTCAGACGGGAAGCGCAATACCGGGGATGCTACCTTCATATCTGTAGATCCATAGCTTCCTTTGGGATCTTATGTTTTTGCATTATTGACAATCACCAGCAATCAACCATCGTTAGCCAATATTAAGATCATTTAACATCATTAACTAGCATTAGCCAATATGAAGCATCAACAGTTGATGCAACCATCCTTCACCATCAGTAGGTTTTACATCACCATTAACACATCATGACTATCAACCACCATGGGTCAATACGAATCAGCAGCCCGCAATTAACTGTTAACCCTAGTTTCCCAGGTAAATTCCATCATTGACCAGTATGTTGACCCGACTTACATAGATACCTGGTCAACCAGCTGTTGATCCTAGTTACCATATATGTTACCTATGTCATCATAAACCACCATGAGAACCAGGCAACCACCCGGGTGCTTGCCAGGGAGCACTTCGGCCCGTCCAGATGGACCTTGCTACACTACTCCGTGAAGGTCCTGCGAAGTGCAGACCCTGTGGGGCAGGCGAGGTGTAGCTGGCTGGTTAGGAGCGAGGTCAGGAGCCGCTAGGCCTTTCATAGAGGGGAGCCAGGCCAGGAGCTAGCAGGAGCTGCCAAACGATAGGAGTGGATCTTTGGAAGGCAAGCAGTCAGGTTGTTCTTCGGATAGCGCTGGTGCTGTGGAGTCTCATCCAGGTGTGTCGAGCCCTGCTGGTGGCCAAAGCGGATCCTCGACTGCTTTGTGCTGATGGGGAAACAGCTCTACACTGGGCCGCGTCTTTGGGACAACAGCAGGCAGCCTGGAACGGCAGCGCTGTGAACTGTGGGGGGATGTTGCTGCTCTTGCTGCTGCCGTTGTTGTTGGTCACCGGGTGAATCGAAAGAATCCAGGAATGTTTGTCAATACCCAAAGGCTATATTCCATCATGTGGTGCTTTGTGCACGCAGAGGCACAAGCGTTCAAGGCCTTCATGAGCCAGGTTGTGATTGTCAACGATTCCAAATAGGTTGTTCTATCGTATATAGGGTTGTATCAGATTGTAGGTCCCTGTGATATCCCTGTTGCATTGCTTTCCAGCCCACGGAAGATTAGCACATGTTCGACGAACGCAGGCATTCGGCGTATCCAAGTGCGCAAGATGCACATGCGCAGATGTGCTTATGATTGTATGTGCTTATTTGCGCATACAGCATATACATGATCTCAGGTACACATGCAGACATATCACATGCATATGCCTGCTTCTCTGCTTGGTTCCCATGGCCAAGCCCAAGGCCAACGTGCCGGGCCCGTGTGCAGGTCTTCGACTTGTTGGCACAGGGAGCACACCGCGCGGAGGCGGAGGATCAAACCTTGCAATTCATGGGACGAGGACAGCCCGAGGGAACGGGACTTTGAAGTAGATTGACTTGCAAAGTCAGATTCAAAGTTCACTAAATTCACTCAGTTGCTTCCAAGTCAAGCAACTCAGATTCAACCAAGTCAAGCAACTCAGATTCAAACAGATTAAGCAAGACAAGAACGGCTTAGTAAGGTCCAAACGGAGCTAACAGGCAACAAAAGTATGGAGTTGATGAACAAAATCATCCACTTCATCAACCGTTTGTAGTAATAAACCAACCAGGTAAACCAACCAGGTACCCCCCGTTAGCATCCAGTTTGTCAACCATTTGGCGCAACCAAATTCAACCAACCACAACTAAGTGGGTTTCCCTTCGTGGCTGAAGCAACCACCATGTCACAGGCGTCGTGGATGAGTCGCTGCCCAGCGCTGATGCTTTGGTTTCCGAGACTCAAAAGGCCCCAGGGATGGGCGCCAGGCCCTACCCTCCTGGTTACCATGGAATTTGTGCTCCAAGTTGTGTTCTGTTGGGTTGGGAGAAATTTGTGCAGTCTCCCTCAAGTTTTGCTAAGATCCAAGAGTGTCAGTGTCGGGAGTTTTGAAATTGTGAGGAAAGGATTTTGAGAGTCTAGAAGACTCTTCTCAGATGCGTTTAACATGCTTTAACTAGTTTTAACATGTTACATTCAAAAAAACGTTTTATGAAGTGGTCTCGATAAATACATGCTACGTACGCAATAACATTTGTGGAGATCACCTGTTGCTGAAACTGCTTTTCATGCTGCTGTAGTGGGAGCTGTGGCTTCTTGGTTGATATTCTTCAGTTGGATTTTTTTGTGGAAACCACAGGGGAATATCATGGAACCATGACAGATCAGCGAATGCATCTTGCCACCAGTGAGGGTAGAAGCTCAATCAACTTATATGTTGAACACTTTCTTTCTCAGTTATATGCGTTCGAAAGGGAACGGCATGAATTTTGTTGATGGCAAAAGGCAACGGATTTTGACCCCGACGGTTTGTTTCGCACAGAATCCCGCGCAACTCCTGGGAGTTTTCTTTCATTGTTGTGGTGGAATGAGAAAAACATCTGATTCGCAGCATCCTATTGCAATGGCCCTCCGCCGTTGATCTTCTGCACTTGGTAACAGATTGGGCAAAGAACATTGTCCAAAGAACAAGAGAAGATATGAGTAGCGCTCACTTAACTTCAGCAAGAAACTGGATTATCGTTTGTATACTATTGCGTGTTCTCATCTACTGTTTGTTATTTGCAGCTGGTGACCCTTATTCGTCACTGCAATGGTTGGAAACTTGGTTATTAACCACATCGTCACCCATGAAGTAGTCATCTATTGATCTTTATGAATTTAACCATCATTAACCACAGCCCTGCTTTTGTTTTGAAGGATCTGAAGTTCAGGCCAGACAAACAGACTTGGTGTGCTCCTGCGGCAGCTGGGGGTGCACCGCTTAAGACTGCGCAACCATCAATAACCATTAATATTAGTCATCATTGACCATCATTAACCATAAGTTTTGGGCCCAGGCTTCCCAGTAGCGAACTTGTGTGCAGGGTGCACCGAACTGGGCCGCGTGATTGCCATGGATGTTGGTATAGCCAGATTGCTGGCTTCATCGGATATTCGAAGTGGTATGGACATTTTCCAAGTTGATCGACCTTCAGTGCTTGTTGCTGACCCTCGGGTATGGACTCGTGACCTCCTTGTTGCTACCATTGTGGAATCACCTCTTCCCAGTTTTGCCAATTTTGGTCCTGCAGTTTGGAAAGAACCTGTGAGAACTGACCGAGTTGCGTATTTCCCATGCCCACACACGCTGTTGCATTCAGTCATGCATGCACCATTGACTTTGCTCACCCAGTTTGCTATGCTGCCTCCGGTGGAATACATGAACACTCGTGGAGTACATTTTGAGCGCACAGATGACACGGTGATTTACCCATGGCACCATCCTTCCACTGCACACTTGGTACACATGGACTGGTTTTGTGGTGGTTATGGGGGATGGTCTTTTGGCCTTGAGTTTGCCACGGAGCAGGGATGGCCACATCACTACACCATAGGAATTGAACTGGAATTGGAATTGGCTGCTCAACATCATCTCAACCATGGAGGCCTACTCATGCCCGAACAGAGCCTCCGACCGGACTACTTTGTGAGTCCACCAACGAATGCCACCATCCAAGGTGACATTCACAATCTGAAATGCCTGCAAGCGTTGGCAGCGTTAGGCTCCAACTTGTGGACTGCCAGTTCTCCATGCCAGAGCTGGACCTCCAGCTCTCATGCACGTGGACTTGCAGATGGTAATGGAGTTTCCCTTGTGAAATTTCTGACGCATGCAAAGCACATGAGACCAAAGCTTATTTTGCTTGAGAACGTCAAGAATTTCAGAACTCATGCACATTTCAGCTTGGTATGTGAAATCATCCAATGGTGTGGCTACAAGTTTGTTCATGAAGGAGTCTACAATCCTCAGGATCGCACACCATGTTCAAGGCCACGATGGTTGGGCATTCTCATGCGCATTGAAGATGAAACTCCACCTTTTTGCTGGAACAACTGGAAACCGGTACACATGGCAAATCCTCTCACATGGGAAGTTTTTTTGCCTTCGACACCTGATGAAATGATCATGTGTAAGCTGAAACCTGAAGTACTTCGCATGTACATGGATGTTCGACTGCTCCCCTCCTCAGCGCCATACTATGCAAAGCAAAACATGTATCGATACCGAGTGCCTTCACTGCAACACAAGGTACCTGTCATCATGGCCATGTATGGAGCTCAGCATGAACTTCCAATGGCTTTCCTTGAGGAGAAAGGACTGTTTGGCGTGATGACAGCAGAATCATGCCATGTCAGGTTTTGGAAACCTTCGGAAATTGCATTGATGCATTGCCAAATGAAGCCGCTCATTCTGTTGCATCCGATTCGCAATGCATGGAAAGCCCTTGGCAACTCCATCATTTTTCATCATGCCTATCTTGCCATTGCCAATGCACTCGCCCTAGTGTATGAAGCCCCAGAGCACTTCGATTTGAATGCAAGTTTCGCAGCTGCGGAAGCAGCAAGGTTGAAGGCAGGACATGTCAGTGTGCTTCATGACAAGTACGGTTGGTGCATGGCATCCACGGAAGAAGAAGCTCTTCGCATCCATGCCAAGATTGAACACCTTGCCACCAGCATGAACTGGACTCCTGATGCACCTCCTACCTGGCCACCGCACTCCTACTATGACCCAGAACAAGGTTGTTGTATGATTTACACTGGCCAACCACGGATTGAGATGCAACCAGCTGCCATCACGGTTTCACCAACAGCACCCATGCCCAGCGAAGAAGAGCCTACCACGGACCTTGAAACCAACATACCAACAGAATTGGAACCAGATGATGAAATGCTCCATTCATCAGGCGATTCAGCCATGGATGATGCAGTGCTTGCCTCGGTGATTGACTCACATGCGCCCGCTGCAGAAACATCCCCAGAACCTGCAGCACGTCCGACTGTTGCCACGGAATCCTGGGTTGAAGTCATGCCTTTCTTGATCCCAGGCACGTATGGCATTCTGCAGGTTCCTAGTACGATGCACAATCATGACCTTCTCAGACTGTGGCACTTCAAAGTGTTTCCTTGCAACTGTTTGAGTCAAAACTTGACGGTTGATGACATCATGCAACACCTTGTCAGTCACATGTGGTTGATTCCTTTGACTGTTGCCAGTGAAGAACTGCCAGAGGAGAATGATACCAAGGATCAGTATCAGGAATATGAAGCTAGTTCTCCAACCTCGCTTGTCCTTTATGATTCCAATGGTGCCACCAAGGCGATTCCGGTTCATGATTGCACGTGGCAACAACTGTGGGATCTCCACCCAGAATTGGAGCTGTCAAGAGAGGATCACATTGGCCCTTTGCTTCCTTCGCAGGTACCCAAGACTGTCCGAGTGGTGCAGTCCACCCCGCAGTGTGAGCCATTTCATGATTTTGAAGCTCTTGTGCAGGCTTTTCCTCGAGTGAGCCAGTTGTACATGACCCCGCCAGACACTGACATCTTGGTCATTCACATGGATGGTTCCACAGATGACCTTTGCCTGATTGCAACCTTTTGGCAAGTTGCTCTCACAGATAGCTGGCAGCAGCAACATGGCAGACAAGTCACCATGCAGGTGATTTCACCAACGAGCATTCGGTTTGTCATTCGACCTGATGGCCGCAAGTTTGCCACTCCGGTTTCGTTACTCAGAAAGGTGCTCAGCATCCGCCTGCTGCAAGTTGCGGGCTGTTCTCGCATGTGTGCATCGGATGCTTTGAAAATGCAGATCAGAGAACATGGCAGACCAGTTGCCTTTTTTCCATTGACCACTTCGGCAGACCTGTCACATGTGTTTTACACACTTCAACATGTCTATGCAGACTGTGCTCATGGAGAATGTCCAAGGTTGATTGCCAATGGAAAGTGTATTCACCCTGATGTTGCACTTGCAGATTTGCCATCTTTTGTTTCCCCATCCGAACCCAACACAATCCGAGCTCATGTCGTGATGCCCATTAGGGGGGGAGGAGCACGCCAAGATCACAAAAGAACTGTGCAAAGCATGTTAGCAGCGATGTTGGTTGAACATGGAGTTCACCTTGACCAAGTTGCCACCATGGTTGAGCACCTCATCAGTACCTTTGGCATGCCCAAAGTGACCCATGTCTTGTTTGCAACCCGTGATGAAGAACAAGTTGCCCAGTTTGTTGAATTGTGCAAGCATGCCAACATCCCGGTACAGCCTCCCAAAGTTGGGAATGCTCAGGTGAAACACAAGTTCCAAAAAATTGCTGGTCGCAAACCTGCGAAGATGTTGACCAAAATTGATCCTGTGGATTACACCTTGCTGCCTGGCTACTTCAAGACACAGAATGGTCAAGATGTGGAAGTGCACTCCACTTTCTCTCCGTGCAAACCTGGCATCACCATGATGTCGGCAGCTGATGCGGTTCCCTGGCTGCAGCCAGGCAAGAGCTTGTTGCCTGATGAAATGGCAGTTTTGGTTATCGGTGAGCAACCTGACACTGCCTTGCCCTGCAAACGCATTGTGGCCCCGGCCCTCAACCTGCATCAACAATCCTGCTTGCTGTCCGGCTATCTAGTTCAACTTGGAGAGAAACCGATCACCCTCACTGAGTCTGAGGAATCAGAGGTTCAATGCCATGATGTACAGCTCTGCTCCTTCACAGTGTGGTCCAGTGACTTTGCTGATGACCAATGGGCCCAGTTGCAGCAGGCTCCAGTGAAACACATCAAACAAATCCTGCATCAGGATGGCGTTGAAGTTGATTTGCAGTCACCTTTTGGTCGAACTTTTCAACGTGACAAAGTCAAGTGCAAGCCAGCAGAAGCCACATCCATACAATTCCATGCCCAAATCAAGCTCTCAGAGCTTCGCCCTCTCCTCAAGAGATCGGGCTTCAACAGAGTGTTTACGGTCCCAAAAGGACCCAATGGCAGACCATCCGACAACTGGAGAGTGATCTGGATCTCTTGGCCTGAGAAACGTATTGAAACTCATGCGATGCCACATCCGTCTGTTGCAGGTTTGGTTCGTGGACGCAACTCGCCAGGTGTCAGATGTGAGACCAAGTACTTTGACAAGGTCTGGGCCTTATTCCATGGAGATGCCCCCCCGCCGATGGTTGTTCCTGCAGGTGACATGTACAAGATTTTGAATCTACCTTTTGGAGTAGATCGCAAAGTACTTGGTGAATGGCTCCAAGTATCGACTTGGGAAGCCCATGCCCTGAAGTCCATAGGATCCAATGCCTGGCTGGTGAAAGCTAGCTCGCCTCCGCCCCGTGAAATCATGACATTCAATGCAATGCCTGTCATTGTGCGCAAGCTTGCCAACCCACCCACCAAAGATACTGGATTGGTTGCTGGACCACGTTCACAGAAGCACACCACTGGAGAAACCGCCGTCCCAGCACCTGTCTCTCCTTTTCGTTTGGGAGACCCACACCATGACCCATGGAAAGCAGCTGCCACAGCCAAGCATTTGCCGGCAACAGATGCAGGTTCGGCCAGCTCCTCTGGTCCCACCATGCTTCACCTCACCAAGCATGATCAACAACTGGCAGCCTTGGAGACGGCGGTGCAACAGCTCCAACATGAGCAACAAGACACCACCAAGAAGATGGAGACACGCATGGATCACATGGAGACCAGCATCAAGGCTCAAGCTGACGACACAAAGCAAACCCTGCATGACTTTCGGAGAAGCTTTCATGAATCATTTCAGGATGCATTCAAGCAACAGGATCGACAATTGCAAGGATCCCTTGCTGAACTCAAGAGACTCCTTCAGAAAGCAGACAAACGCAAAGAACATCCGGCTACTGATCCCTCTGAAGAGGAGGATGATGATATGTGACAGCCTGCTGTGCCCACGCATGCTTGAATTCGTTTTCCGTGGATGTCCAGTGACTCCTCCTTTGAAGTCCGTGTATCACTGTGATGCCTACGGTCATGGTTTTGGTACTTTTTGTAAATGGTTGCAGCTGATAGCCTCGATTTTGTTCCTTGCCAATCTGTCATTGCTCTGGTTTCAATGCAGAACAGCTCTTGTTTCCCGAGACAGTTGCAACCAGCCTTTTGAGTGGACTCATGCTCTGATGAGACAACACAAGTGTGACCTGATACCTCACCAGTCCTGGGTTTTTGACAGTTGCCGCATGTGCCTTGGCGACTCACAATCCACACGTATGACTTGCACTTTGATGTCATTCAAGCTGTGTAATGCCCTATGCAGCCAGCAGGTGTTCATCATTTTCTTTGGAATTCAACATTTCACTTTTGTTATGCACCGACATTTTGCTGCCAAGTCATTTCGATCCACATCAATCCAAAGGGTGTTCACTAGTACGTTTAGTGCGCAGGGTGCATTGCTGTGGCCTTTCCTTGGCTCCTTTCGTGATCAGACAGGACATGTCATCGCCAGTGGTTGTGTCATCCCTCTGAGTTTGTGCAGTCATTTTTGCTTAGAGTTCACATCCTGGCCAGCGTTTCAGATGAGAGTTGCAGCTTCAGCAAGCAGACCACTCTCCTTTTCTATGTTGAATGCCTTTTGCCTCTATCCGATTCCATGTAGCTTGATTGACCTGTCCAGTCATTGGATACTTTTGTGCCTGCCATTTGTAGTTTTTCCAGTTGACTTGCTGATGTTTTGGACTGATCAGGATTTCAACCCTTACCTAGCATGTCGGATTGGTGAAGCCAGCCATCCGGGCCCAACCTCAAACATGCAGCGACCCAGCCATGTAACCTTCAAGCTGGGTATCTTGAACCCTACGGCGGTCACCTCCAAACTTCAAGCTTTGGTTGACTTGGCGTGCGACATTCTGTGTTTGTCAGAAACCAGTGCCACAGTGACAGCTCAATTGTATGCCACCAATCAACTCAAAGCCAAAGGATACAACTCCCTGTGGACGAAGCCGGTGAAACCACACTTCACTCATATGCAAGATGATGCGGCCATGAGAGGCATGGCTTCAGGGGTCTCTCTTCACACCACGTGGTGTGCGCGGCCAAGCCGAGTGCCTTTGCCTTCGCAGATAGACCCGACACGGCTTTTGTCAAGTATTGTGCAAGTGTGCCAATGGCATCTTCATGTGATCACCGTATATGGGTACCCTGCCAGCCATCATCAAAGCAAGCAGCGTACCAATGCACTGCTTGAGGCCGCCCTGATCCTTGAAGCAGAAGTAGGCTTACCAGCTGTCATTTGTGGTGATTTAAATCACCCACCTGACTCCTTGGATGCTGGGAAGGTTCTGTTGAACATGGGCTACCTCACCACTGCCCAGATGCATCATGCTCTACATGGATGTCTTATGCCTCCCACATGTCGTGACATCACTTGCAATGATCAGGCCTTTGTGCGCCCGCAGTTAGCTCCTCATGTGGTTGCCATTGAGGTTAACAAAGAGAAGCTCTGGAATGACCATGACCCGGTGCTCATTCAGATGAACCTCCCGGTGGCGCCTCAGCCAGTGTATACCTGGAAATTGCCGCATTCCTGGATTGCCTATGAACCCGATGCCTCCTTGGTTGCCAAACATTTTGAGAGTGCATATGATCCGCTGCTTGTTGACCTTCACACCTCAGATTCCTCATTTGACCGACTTCGAGCATGGTCGGTTGCTTGTGAAACTGCAGTGGATGGAGCGCTACGTGAACAACATCACACTGAGCCACAACGTTTCCCACAGAAGCGGTTGCCTAAGAAATGTCGTGGTCGATGCATTGAGCGTAAACTTGTGTGTACCAAGCTGCCACAACCTGTCAAACATGCATGTCAAGGACAGTATAATCCACCACTTGAAAGAGCGTCATATCGAGTGATCCATTGGACCAAACAAACTCGCCGTGTGCAATCCTTATGTCATAGACTAAGAAGGGTTCAAGATCAGCAGCTTCTGGTTGAACAATATGACCAGCTCCAAGGAGAGTGGCATTCCATTTGTCAAGCTAAAGGTTTTGGCCATTTCCCCTCTTGGTGTGCGCACACTCCAGAACTTGGCTACTGTCCTATGATGCTGCCTGCGCTTGATTACCTTGAACTTTTGAGTCAGCTTTTGCGCTTTCACACAGATGCTATAGCCAACCAAGAGCGCCATCAAAGACGGTCCAATGCCAAGTTTCATAAATACTATGATCAACACCAGGGTCACCTTGCCCGCACTGTTGCCAGTATCAAAGGTAACCCCCACCCAGCTCTGACAGAAGTGATTTGTCAAGAAAGACGTCAGGCGACTCTGCTTTTACAGGATTCAGGGTATGGAGAACTACGGGTGGAGGATACTGCAGGTCTTCATTCCAATCAACGGGCTATGTATGATGTTCATCCATGTACAATTTTGTCAGTTGACTGCACTGAAGTTCGACTCATGCTTGAAGATGCTGATGTGACTCTACCCCCTACGGGTGAACTGCAACAAGCTCGTAGCTGTATGGATGGTGTGTCCATTTTTCAAGCTCTCCATGACTACTGGACCGGCTTCTGGTGTAGAGATTCCTTCCAAGACCTTGAAACCACGGACAACTGGGAGGACTTCTGTGCCAGTCTTGAACATGTTCCACAACTCCCGCAGATTGAGGTGGACATCCGGTCCACGGCACATTGGGAATCTGCCATTCGTCAAACAAAATCAGGCACAGCGAGAGGCTATGATGCCTGGTATGCAGATGAACTGAAGCTACTTCCCCATGTATGCATTGATGCTCTTGCTTCCCTGTTTGCTTCCCTCCCGCCCGTCTCGGTGATCCCCCCTGCCCTCAATAAAGCCTTGACTCTGCCCCTCAGCAAGAAACCAGACAGTCGGTCTGCAGATGCCACGAGACCTATCACGCTGCTCCCACTGGTCTATCGCTTATGGGCCAGAGTAGTGTGTTGTCAGGTCCTGACAGCGTGGAGTGCCACCATGCCGGCTGCTATAATAGGCTATCTGCCGTTGCGCTCACCGCAACAATTTCTCCTGAAGTTGCAACATGAGTTTGAGCTCTATCATAACAGATCTGGGGAACATGGCCCAGTATGGCAGGGTGCCACCCTGGATTTGGTGAAGTGCTACAACCTCCTGCCGAGACTGCCAGGCAAATTGGCCTTAGCCAAGGCTGGCCTTCCTGAGTCCCTGATCCAGCAATGGTTTCATACCTTGAATCAAGTTGAACGATGGTGGAAAATCCATGGCTCCTACTACAGTTCCGGGAAAGTCACCACAGGAGCTCCGGAAGGAGACTCATGGAGTGTCATGCTTTGTGTTGCCATCTCCAGAATTTGGGCTCTTCAGATGGCCACTGGCACCACGGTACCTAGTGCCTATGCGGACAACTGGGGTTGGAAATGCCAGCATCTCGAAGACAACCTTCAAGCATTCAACACCACCAAGTTGTTTGTTTCTTCCTTGCGCCTGCGTATAGATTGGTCCAAGACCTGGGTTTGGTCAAGTGCCCGTGAAGATACTGCTGCCTGGACTGAAGCAATCGCTGCAGCCTGCCCCACTGAGAACCCTGTGCAACGAGTTCAATGTGCACGTGAACTGGGCTTTGTGCTTAACTACAACAAGCGACATAGTCGTCAACCACAGAAAGCCAGACATGATGATGCTCTTGCCTTCATCCACAAAGCCCGACAGTATGACCTGCACCTCAATTCTCGAGCCAAACTTTGTCAGTGGGCACTCACTAAAGCCCTCTGGGGTACGGAAACATATGTGGTTGGAGCGAGCTGGCTCACAGCCCTTCGGTCAGCAGTTGCTAAGACGTTAGTGATGGAAAAGTCCCACAGTAACAGCTACATTGCATGCACCTTACTGTCTAAGCATGTGCAGGATCCGGAACTCATGGTTATTTGGCAGTCCATTCGAGCCTGTCGCAACCTGCTCATGTCCCAACCTCAGATAGTCAGAGATCAGTTTTGCAGACATGCTGCTCGGCACTCCAGACGACACTTTGAAGTTTGGGGCCCAGCTGGTGCTTTATCCTACAATCTAGCCAGAATAGGATGGTCTTTGTTAGCAGATGGTACCATTGATACAGACACGTCTGTGCAATTTCATCTCTTGTGGGATTCCCAGACATGCATTCGTCGATACCTTGATCATGCCTGGACCAAACACATGACACAAACATGCCTTCAGAGACCAGAGTGGACCCAGTTGCCTGTCCCAGACCGGCGTCGCACCATCACCATCCTTGACAAATCCGAACACCTCAACAGAAGAGTTCTTGCCCAAGCTATCACTGGTGCCTCCATGTTGGCCTCGCAACTGACTCACTTCACTGACAGGGACCCTTTTTGTGCCTTGTGTGGTGAACCTGACACACATCATCATCGGTTGTTTGCATGCAGCAGCACTGCTGATGTTCGACTGCGATTTCCAGAGCTCATCGCCCATGCAGAAGAACGTCACTCATGTCATGTAGATCTACCTGTGCTCTTTCTTCCACCAGATGTTGACTTTGCCACATGGTACTACCAGCAGCGACCTGCCCCAGTGATGAGTGATCAAGCCATGCACCTGTTGGAACAACTTGCCACCGCCACACCAGAGGTGCAGTTTTACACTGATGGATCATGTCTTCGACCGGAATCCTTGCTGTTTCGACGAGCTGGTTTCTCGGTTGTGGTTCAACAACACATCACTGATGCAGAAAAACAAGTTGCGATTCAACAGTATGTCCAAGATAAGACCCTTCCGGATGCTTTTCAGGTCTTGCTTTTGGGGGAAGTGAAGGGTACACAAAACATCGCCCGTGCTGAGCTCACTGCCATGTGTGAAGTTGCAGAACTGCCCTGTGGAGCATGTGTCCATACAGATTCCACCTATGCCTTGAACCTCCTCACCCAAGTCAAACAGGAATCCTGTGTTGAACGACTACATGCATTGCCTAACTTTGACCTCATCATGCGCCTGTGGACTCATGCACGTCGATCAGATTTTCGAGCAGCCAAAGTCAAAGCACATGACTTGCAGGTGGCCACGGACCCGTGGCCCCTCACTTGGCAGAAGTTGGGTAATGAAGCAGCAGATCTGGCAGCCTCAACCTTTGTTAAACACATTGACCGGCAACTCCCTGTGTATACAGAGGAAACACAACAGGACTACCAGGATGATGCTTATTGGTATCCCATTTGGCTACAATACCTCCATGATTTGCAAATTGCTCGAGCACAGATGTTTCAACAACAGCCGGAAGCGGCTGTCACCGGCTCTGCCCGACTGCCCTGGGAACAACAAATACGTGTGTTGCAACAATGGAGCCCTCCCACCGGATATCACATTTCTTGCTCAGATCAAGATATTTCTATTCTACACAGAAGCATTTGGGGAATTCAATATTCTGTATCCATTCTTGAGTGGCTTGCTCTCCTGCGATGGCCAGCTACGGATCAAGATGCGGACCCACTCCAGGCGGGAGTTAGTTGGTATGAACTGGCGATCTCTTTTCTCTGGTGCACGCAACGAGGCATCATGATTAACACCGGGGGTCAGGGTAAGCATTTTGCTCCGTCTCTTGTGGATTTGAACAACCCAGATGTTGAATGGAATCTACAGGTTTTCAGCTTTGAACGGTGTATTTCTCATTTACAACTGCTGCTTAACCGACC